>JAPYZM010000414.1:0-32716 GCA_030522845.1 Psyttalia concolor | reverse complement strand
AATTTCCAAGAATTTCCGCTGAAATACCGTGTTGGCTATATAAAATAACGTCGAATGGTGCAATCCTATTGGCCAAGATTTGGATGGGAAAAATAATCATGAATATTTTCCTTTGCTCATTTCCAACAAAAAAAAAACTCAGTATTTCGACACAAAATTTCAATTAATTTGCCTCATCTCGAATTAATCATACTAGTCTCCACTCGACGACGAAGAGAGCCAGGACCTCAACACCACAATGGTAACAGATCTCGTCGCAAAAATTCTGGACGACGAGCCAATAAGAAACGTCGAAGCATACACAAATCACTACAACGGAAATTCAACGCATCAAAACGACATACAATTACGTCTAAAACCCCGCAACTGCCCAGACAATTATGAGCAAACAATTCCCCTGCAGTATCCCTACCCTCGCCCTCCAGTTCCCCAGGATCGGGAGGATCCCCGAGACTACGTCTGCGGAGTGAACCTGAAGGGTCTGACCCTGAACGACTGCATCTCCCGAACGGAAAAATCAAACGAGTACATGAACGGTCTAATGCATTCCCAGCGAGTGGATCACCAAAGACCCCTCAACTCGAACGACCCAAACCCTCCCCGCAATTATGCCCTAGGAACTGGTCTCCTAACAACGACAAATGGTTTGAACTACCAGCCCCCAAACTGGACCGAGAGCCTCCTCTCCCCGGACTACCCAAAAGACGTGTTCGGGAATTACCAACAGTCTCCGGCCTGCTCCAATCCCGACATGAATTTCAACACAATAGGAATCAATGACATGGACATCTCAAATACCCTGGTGACCCCCAATACCCACCACTCAACCCCAGTAATCAACATCCACGACACGTACAATCCCTTGACAAATGCCCCCACCTATAGTCCAGTATCAGCAATGACAGACATGAGTGGTGACTCTGGTTTTCTCTCGAACTCGCCGCTCCAGCGATTCTCCCCTGCAGACAGTATCATCCACAGCTGTTTCAACAATTACCAACGCAACAACTTCGACGAGATGCAGGAGGGCCTGAGCAATCTGATGCACAACGAGCAGAGGTACCTCCAGCACCAGAAGCCCCAGCAATACAAAATGGAGAAGCCCATGGACACAAACTACAGACCACCAGTGCAGTCGACAAGATATCCAGGGAATGAGTACGACGTCAGGAATAACGAGTACAGGCCAATGACACCGAAGATCGATGAGGCCCTTCTGAAGATGCTGAGTCCTCAGCTGAAGCAGAAGGAGCAGGCCAACTATCAGATGCGTTTTGCTCGCAGTGTAAATTCCCAGAGCATGGACCAATCTTCAAAGTACAATTATCCAGTTGACAATGGCTATCACCATCGGTTCACTGCCAGTACGGAGAGTATCAAGCCCCTTCAGAGTCCAGTTTATCAGAATGGGGCGAAGCGTCCTGGGAATCCAAACTGCAGCTACCAAATGGACCCATTCGAGTTGGCTGGAGATATTGGGTACGGCTCCAGTGCTCACCTGGCGCTGGCAAGGGCTTCCATGGATCCTAGTGTTCTCAATCATCTCATGATGAAGCAGCGACAGCAGCTCCAGAGGTCCGTTCCTGATGTTCTTTTGAATCCGAGATTCATGAGGGGAGGAGCACCTACACCTGGGGTCTTTCCATCTCTTATGCCTGTTATCTCTGCTGTTCCTTCGCTTCATTCGATGTCAGTGCTGTCTGGGGGAATAGGAATGAGGGGCAACTTGAGATCAACCAGGCGAGCCGGTCCCTCCTCTCTTCTTCATATGAGACTGGAGCAGACCTTCGAGCAGTTTAAGCAGCTCGAGAAGGAGAGGAAGAAGTGTGAGGCTGGACTCGCTGCTCATTTTCTCGGGAAGAGAGTCACCAGCGCTAACAATATTCCTGTTCCGAGGCTCCAGGGTAATCCCTCGCGCGCTGACAGGCTCATCATTGATCATTTGAGGGAGCATGCAAGGGTTATCACTCTGATTGCTAAGATGGAGCACTTGAGGGGGGCGAGTATGAATGAAAGGATTCACAAGGCCATGGAATTTTGGCTAGAGTCAATTAAGTTCGTGCAGGAGTGCAGGAAGAAAGAGATTGCTCATGCCAATAAGAGACAAAAGGATAATCCGCATTGCAGTCCCATTCAGGATGATAAAGGTAAATTGCTGGGGGTTTCGTTTGGGAATGGGCAGTAAATATTCTAGTTCAGTTATTTTGTGGAAATTGATTGAAAAAAAAAGACTGCATGTTAATGCATTCTTGAATTGATATCTATTTGACGATGGGAATATTTTTATTGATGATTTAAGAAAGTGGGAGCATTTTCGTTTGTCTGTAACTCATTAGAATTTGGAACTGCAATCAGAAATTTCCTGATTTTCTGATTTTGTTCCTAATTTTGTTTGCATAAAGCGAATTAAATTTTAAGTCATTATTTTTTAACGTTCATCGGTCAAATAATACAAGGACTCATGACGGAAGATGAATCAACCAGTTATTTTAGGCTACGATTAATTTCCCCTGATACTCTGCTCACTCCCTCACTCATTGTTTCTTATCACAGATATTCTGGCCCTGGCAAACAGCATTCGTGAGCTAACAAAAGCTTCGAGACTTGCAAGAACTGGAATGTTCAACGCAATGCAAGCAACCCTTCTTCACAACATGGACATCGAAAAGACTATAGTTGAAACATCGAAGGATGCGATAATACCGCTTACACAAGGTGAGACGCAACCAATTGTTGGTGATGCAGACAGCTTCAACCCTAATACCTAGCAATGTTGCTCGAAGCACACCGAGGTCAGCTCAATTTTACTCTACAAAATTAACTCCGAGTTACAGCTATCCGTACTTGATTGCGTCCGCTAACTGGAAAGCTCTTCGTTCCACTGACATTCTTCTTTCACAATTCGAGGAAAAAATCAGTTTTTCCGAGATTTTGGTGCTATGCCGAAGCTTTTTCTCGCGAGAATGTCCTGATAACTTCACAAGAGCAGTCAACTCAAGGAATTTAAGAAAAAAAAAATCATTGATGCTGTCAATTTTGTCGCGGATTTTTTACCCGAATAACACAACTCTAAAATTTACATACAAAGAAACAGATGTGAGGCATTTTACTAGTAATTTATTTGGAACTTGTGAGAGTATGTGAGATTTTATCGATGTTTTTCCATTTCTACTTTTCATTATTCTTTTTTTGTTCGAGATTAAACCCTTCGACCTCTTTAAACTCATTTTTAAAGACTTCAAAGTGTCGAGGTGGTACATATTCTCAAAAATTTATTTAAATAATATTTAATAGCCGAAACTTACCTAGACGCACGTACGAATAAATCAAATGAAAAATCCTAGACTTTTCGCTGAGAGAATCTAGTGAATTTTCATTGGAATTTTATAAAAATAATGTGACAAAATTTTATCTCATATTTTTGCGCCAATTCAGTTCCAAATTCCTAAAAAAATTATTGAGATATTGATTTTACTAGCTAACTCAATGTACCGTGAACGTTTTTTTAGCATTTCTTGATCAAATTTTCTTCTAGACCTTCATCACGAGAACAAATTATGAAAATTTATACCGAACAATTTCTATAAAACAAAATAATCAACTTTATTGACATTTTTCCATCGAATTGACGTAAAACTAGAGTCGCTGAATAAAATTCCAAGAGAAATTCAACGGAAGTTTTCAAAAAAAAAAAAATCGCTAGTTTTTTTATCAAATTCTTTAACACGTGCAAATGTACTCTACAAGAAAAAACGAATGGAATAACTAGGAAGAGCATAACTCTGGTTATTTCCCTTAAAACTAGGTGAAAAGATGTTTTTAGACTAGTTCAATGTGGCCTTCCTTACGTGTGTGACCCAAAATGTGTGTCAGATAGTGTGAATAGATTTTAAAAAACCAAAAAAAAAACGAGTAAATGAGAAATAACTGTTTCGATATTTGCTGTCGAAATAATCTTAGGTGTTTAAACGAAGCAATCCAAATATGCTGTCCATCGTACTCTTCTACGTGTACACATAATTAAACACGTATTTGTATGTAAACGGCTTGCGCGCGCGAGCAATCACAGATACATGTACGCGATATATTGCGAGGAGTTGAAAGCAAACACGACAAAAAAAACAGATACAACAATGCATCCACAGACACAAAGGACTTAGGCTATTTTCCTGAGTCAAGTGCAATTGTTTGAAAGTTTTACTATATATATTAATGCGTGACCTAAATTGACGAAAAAACATGCCCACTAACTAACTAACTGATGCTATTGACTTACACCTCGAATAAATCTAGCATTTTAACTCCTATTCCAATGACTCTCATCGAGAGACGATGAAAGTTTAAACGTGAATCATTTTCACGTAAATTTTTTACCAAAATTTTTCAGTCTTCTACTGAAACCCAAAACCTCTTCACACATTTATAATAATCGATTCCTGTGACATTTTATTTCACCGATGGAATTATTTCACTAGAAAACCTAGAATATTTGATCGAATTTTATTGAATACATTTTTCAAGAATTCCATTTTTTTTATAGAAATTATTCTAGAGGTATTTTCTGTGGGGATTTCTCGGCAAAAATTTATAAAGGGCTTCTTATTGCGTTTTTTAAATGACAGAGCAACAGAATTGTGGACAAAATCGTAAAAATTGTGTCGACGTGTTCCTATAGAAAATATTCCAATAGAAAAAATCATATAAAAGTATAAAATTCTCTAGGTTTTTCAATGAAATTCTTTCGTATGTGTTTCCATCGCTGTTTGTAAAATAAACATGATCACCCTTTAACAGCCGCGATTTCCTTTTTTATATGTATTTTTTAACATTTTGAATAGTCGTACTAGGTTCTGCGGTGCTTTGAGGTCTATAAAAAAATATATAAGCATTTTTCAGGCATGAAAATCTATTGTATTAACTGTGATAAAACTAATGCCAATTGAGTCGCCCCTAGATCCTTCTCGCGATCAAAATACTAAATTATATACACTATATTCACGAGGGGTTTTGCCGTGTACTTAATTCTTGCATGGGGAGATGTCGCGTTTCATTTTTTTTTTCGAGGAAAAACTGAACCACAAAATGCCTCTGAACAACCGCCATACGTAAGGACCACAATGGAAACGAAACAATGAATAAAAACCCCGCTTTGTTAAATTTCCAAATGCTTACATAAACTCACGTAAATATAGGAGAGCACGGTAGGGCAATTTAGCAGGGTGTTTTACGCTAGAACTATTCCGTAAAGAGGGTGATAGGCATTAAGTGCAGGCTAGTGACGAGTTAGAAATGCTGAAATTCATATAAATAGAAAAATTCATGTCGAGGGGATAATCATTCTTGAAAATCGGTGCTGAGATTATTCAAATCTTCTGAAATATAAAAAGAAAATTTGTTTTATCCTACAAAAAATGAAATAAAATCCTTCAGAGGATTTCATTGGAAGAAAAGAAAAATGAACTCTCTTTGAAATTCATACGGGCAGTCGAGCCTCATAGCAATATTGATATATTGTCTAAGATTTTTAAAAATTTTTTTCAGATCTCATTCTCTAATTATTAACATACATAGGCTTTTATGGAAATTTTACGGTTTAGTACCAAACTGCGATATTATCTAACGTGATAGTATAATTTTGTGTTAAATGGATCTATCTCCAGAAGGGGAGATAACTTGACAATATCTGAAAAAAATTGACGAACATTCGTGGACAATTCAGCTATGATTATGATTATACTGAGTAAATTTGGAAGAAAGTCCATGTTTTACATTCTTCGAACAAAACCTCTTTCGGTAACTTCTGTAAAATTGTTAGAGATTATAAAGAAACGCGTTACTTGAATTAGTGTTAAATCCGCACAGATGTTGAGAATATATTAAATTGGCTATCCAAAAAATTACTTCGTAATCCTGAAAATATTGAAATAATAAAATCGAGTATTCGAGTATTCTCGCTGTGATTAGCCCCTCTCGAAATGTTTAAGGAGGAATTCACCTCATTACAAGCACATGGTCACGATTAATATTGAATTGAATAGGATCATAGCTGAAGTTCTAACTTAGTAGGTTACGTGTCCGACAATCCTATTTTAATTGCATGTGATATTATACTACTACGTACTACTTGAAAAAAAATTCATAATGTTTATCGAATAGATGGAATTTATGCGCGATTTATCAATGCCGGAACAAATTGCGGGGAATATTGGACGTTGATTATTCGCGTGAATCAATTACCACGGTGGAGTATTAATTTAAAGAGAACACTTGATTAAATCTAAATTACTTTTAAAGAAATGACCAATGCTCGCGCGGCTAGACAAGCATATCTTGATACCATTTTCAATACCTATTGTCCATTAGGTATTCTAATACCATATTCATCGTGATGTTTCATTTTTGGGAGTGGTTTGGGGGTTCTTTTAGCGTTCGTTAATGGCACTAAAGATTTTTTCTCCTCACAACCAAGTAATTAGCCACTGAATACGGCTGAGAGTTTATTTTCACTTTTTATTGATGTTTTTTTTCGCCCTAAAATAGAGATAAAAGTACTTTTACTTCTGATTATATTTTCCAACTTCTCACTTTTCATGAACACAATTCAGAAAAAAAAACATTGAAACAAATTTAAACCTAAAAAAAATTGTTGAATTGATGACTTGTATTCGTTAATATTTGGATTAATTTCAATGTTTATTGTCATATTTTCGGCATGATAGCTAAAATGATTTATTAAACTGATTTTTATGATAACTCGAAGCCCTCCAATTCAGCCCGAAATTGATTTCCAAAGATCTGAAATAGAAGAAAAAAGGTTTACATCCAAATCTGCTCAAAAACCTTTGTCAATCTTTCCTGCATGAATTCAAGTGAAAAATTTCTTGAAACAAATTAAAAATCGAGAAAAATAGAATTTTATTCATTAACCCACTGCTTTATTCATTAACCATCGAGTGAATTTTTGAAATTCTAATTCCTAAAATTCGCTTTTACATCGGACTTATCTCAATTATTTTTTCTCACGGTGTCTGCGCAATTGTAACAACGGGTGTTGATAAAAAAAAACTAAAAAAAAGAATAAAAAAATATATGGTTGCTTCGGCTTCCAACGGTAGCTGTAATGTTATAGATGGCTCAATGTGAAAATTACAAGTCTGGTTTAATAAGAGTACTATATTAACGTTAAACATAAATATCCAATGACTATTATATTATACAAATATATATGGCATAGGGGAATAAAGGAGAGGAATATGTATTGTGGGAGGGTTAATGATGGATTAAAACCCGCGAAAGTATTCGGGTAAAGACGATAAAAAAAATAATAATATATAAATTATTGTTAACGATAGGAACATGCATAGATTGGGAGAATTATTCTAGCGAGGAATTAATAACGAATAATTCTTGCGTGCATATCAAACGTATCTGGGATTGGTCACGTAACAGAATTGAATAATCGAATAGGAGAAATTATTTATGAAAGGAGACATAGCAATACAATTCGGTAGAAGTGTGCACTAAACTTTTATCCGAGATGCGTCCTAAGGCCCAATTCGGGTGTTATTTTTAGCGTAATTAATGTTAAATAAACGTAAACGTACATACGGTCTTCGCATCAAGTAATTTTCGTCCGCTTTGCATTGATAAAATAGATTAAAAATGGTAATTGAAAGAAATAACTGAACATTTAAAAAAAACAAACTCAACATTTTTTACATAATACTCAGACTGACTAGATCGCTTCAGGTGCAGGTCGTGTTTTTTTTTCCTAGTAACGAGTCATTTAATTACATACAATTCATTAATTTTTCGAGAAAATTAATTGTAAATTTTTTCAATTGTACATAGATAATTATACTGGGAAGCTGACATTTTCCCGGATCATATCGAAACGTGCCCCAAGGGCACTCAACCAAATGAATATATTTTATTTTTTCCCTTTTAAACACCGATCAAATTCTCATATCAATCGAATTTCATTTTTATCTGATTTATTGATTCATCTTTTAGCAATAATTTTCGAATAGCTGAACTAACAAACCTTTTCGACATTTGAATTCAAGACCGAGTGGATAAATGGCATCGATTCTGAAAAAAAAACAATGTCTCGATGTATTAATTGTCAATTTAAAAAAGAGCGTCTCTGAACAAAAGATAAAATCAATGATAAATCAATCGCATTTGTTTTTGTGCAAAATATAGAGCTTTATTCTACAAAATCCCTAGCGAACTGAAACGAAGAATTGACGATAATTCGAGCAGTTCATAGATTTAAAAAAGAAATGTCAATGTTTAAATGTTTTCTCAGTGTTTAAGATAAATTGTAAAGAGAAATTCGTGACGGCTCCTCAATCAAATGGCAACGACTAAACAATTTTTTTATATAATTTTTTTTGTTCATCCAACGACAATTATCGAAACATCAGTTTATTCTCAGGGAAACACAAGTTTTTCTCGCCGACATTTCCAGTCACCTTCAGTGCTTCTCCAAAGTGCTCGCATTTTCTGTTCAACATTTTTCTTTTCTGTTTTATTAACGAGAACTGGCGTTTAACCAGATGAACATTAGACAATCTTGTTACACTGCTTTCAGAGTTTAAATAATGAGTGAAAAATCTGGATAGATAAATTGACGAACTAGGCGATAGTGAATAAAGTGAATTAAGACAGGGGTGACAGGAAATAATTTTTAAAAAACACGGGGGGAATTATTTGTTTTTTTAAGATATTGAACAAAAGTGATCGGAGGATAGATTTTAATATACTCGATTTGTGGACCATTGGAACATTGTACAACGACTACGTTACAATAATATATTTAAAACGTATGATAAAGTCCTCACTGCGAGACAATTAGCGTTTATGAAGTCCTTGCGAGCTCGATTGAATTATTTCACCCCAAGATTTCGCGTTGAACGATAAATTTGATTGAGGAAGACTCAACTCCACATGTCGAGCCGACAATACTTGCTAATGGGAGGAAATTCAATTAGAATTAAATTTGGAGACGCTCGGCCGTTCAATAAACCGTATCTATCTAAAAATCGAATGCTTGAATTCGTCGGGCTTTCTGAATTGTTTATTAAAAATTCTAGATTAAAAAAAAATAATTTGGAAAGGAATCCATTTTCAATGGCATGTCGAGACTTTAAATAAACGACGATAAAGATCGTTGATTCACTTAGTTTAATTGTCGATATCTTCGGGTTAGATGTGATAGCTTAAAAGAAACATCATTTAGGTGTTGAATACGCATTGGAATGACACTGTTGGTGTAACGACTGTGTAGTACCATTTAATGGCATAGATAGTTGTAGATCTGTGCTTTGAACATTATAATTTATCTACTAATTTTTTCGTTCCTCGTTTTTAATGGAAATGATAATGATTATAGGCAGGTCCAAAGTGTCGTGTCAAACCTTGGCTAGTTTTATAACTATATTAGTATTTTTCTAGTTTTCATGAGAATAACGTAAATACGTGGAAGAGTAATATTTTATCAATCACAAAATATCCATTATTGAATATCATTACGACGATATAATGACAGCTCCTGCGTTGAATTCAGTTACCTTTGAATAGTTATTAATATCTTTATTTTCGTGTCCGCAGTGATTATTTCAGATAGAAAATGGGCACGAGACTGCCAGACTAGAATTACACTTATTGTATTTATTTTCTTTGTTTTCATTTTTTAATATAACTTTATTTTTCACTTTCTTCGATATATCGTTTTATTTTTGAATGCAGAGAGCAATTACCTAGTCTACGAAGAGATAGTTGAATTTCTAAGACGAGAAAATTATTATTATTATTAGAGATTACAGTTGCCTCCTGATTAGAATCGTGATAGGAAACAATTGTTTAGCTTCCATCGAGGGTATTTCATTATCGAGTCCTTTTGTTCGTTATTGATGAATGATCTAGAGATCAGTATTTCTGTAGGATTTCTTCGATTCGGGGGAAGTCATGCACTGGGTACGAGGAAACGGTTGTACGCAAATATTACGTGTACGAAAAATTTTGTAGAAAATTGTAGTGCTTTCTAGAAGAATTTTATAAAAACAAAATTCTAAGCTTTTTTACTGGGTTTTATAATGCCAACAGAGGGAAAATGCAATGGAACTTTTTTTTTTCTTTTTGAAAATGTGGGCCCTTGAATTTTGCCTCAATAAATAAAAATTGGCTTCTTAGTTAATAAATTAAAAAATGATATTTGTGTACGTAAAGAGGTATAGCTTATTTTTCAATGAGTCATTCTATTAGGATTATTCCTTGACATAAAAAAAAAAACAACTGCTGTTGTGGATTTTATTATAAAAATTAAATAAAAATAAAACATAAAAAACAGCTGAATCACGCGTAACAATTAAATTATTCAATTTCTAATAGACTTAAAAGAATAAATACTTCGTCAGAAAATTTCTTGTAGAAAGCGCCAGTTTTTCTCCTAATTTTTTTAAAACGTGTACGAATGCATCACTTGCAGTCACACTAGATTAAGATTATGGTTTTGTCTTGGTTCAAACTAACATTTACCTTTGTTTTCGCCTATTACATGATTAATACGCATTAATTACATCATATTAATATATTGAATTGATATATATCGTTAAATGGGCTGTGGTAGAAAAAAAACGAAAGGAAAAAAAAACAAAAAAATACCTTTATATACTCTGTATGCACCCAAGTGAGAGAATCGTCGATTTAAAATCCAAAAATCAGTGAAATTACGATTAAAATATTGAATGTAATGGGTCAGATGGTTTCGTAGTGTCACCGTCAATCTGTTAACTCTATCACAACGACCACCGTGCACAAAGCTGTACCTAATTAATAATGTTAGTTAGTGATGATGAGAGCGATAAAGATGAAGAAATCCGTCATAATAATTGTCAATAATGTGCTGTACCTATAACTGTGCCCCCGCAGTGTGCACGCGAGGGTTTGTTAGTTAAAATTTTCCAAGTCCCGAGAAAAAAAATCGCCGATCCGTTCGCTGTCATGCGCCAGCATTCAGCTCCAGAGATAATCCTTTCGTTGTAATATTCCGCCGCCAGTGATACTCCATTCAATCAATCAGTGAATACGCATTTTTCTTTTCATTATGTGATTAATTTTTTATTTAGAAGATTCAGTAGAAAATTCTATCTCTGAAGCGGAATGCCGAAGCATTGCGAACTTCACGTGTAGTTGAATCATTAGCTCTTAGTCCGCTAGTTAGATTTAATTGGGACGGAAAGAGGGATTGTAGATTCTTGCTCAATAAAATGATGAAAAAAAAAAATAAATAAACCACATACAAGCGCTTCGAATTAGACTGGCAAGGTGCGTCCTCCTGAAGTTTAATAATCAATGATCGTTTAATTTTTATAAGTTCAACTTACTAAAGATACTCAACTGGAGGACGGTCTTCCCTTCTGAAATGAAAGAAAAAAAAACAAATGTAAGAGGAATAATGAGAATAATTAATTAATGTTAATGTGCATCTGAGAGTAATTCACGAACTCGTCTCCTTCCAATTCTTTTCTACCAATCGCTTGCCAAGTGTTTTGTCAATTTCGTGATTGAGACGAGCACGTGAACCGGCGGTTAATGATAATAAATAAATCTCAGAATGTGTCTTTGCAAATTTAATTTTCAATTTTTAGATTATTGGTGATGAATAGCCCCGAGCTTAATTGTAATCCGCCTGTAAAATTCCTGTTTGTACCTTAAATAGTTTACAATTATTGGATATTTGATGGAGAAAGTATTCTTGGAGCTATTGAGTTTGGAATGATCGATGAAAATTGAGGGGATCGGTTGAAATAGAGGAGTAATAGATTGTGGAAGGACCAGAGTAGTTGCGCTTGGTCGTTAATGCGCTGTAAAATCATTTTGTTCAGGGATTTTCCCCAGGCGCTTAGGTTTGGGGAAGTCCATTTAGATTCATGCGATGGAGAATCATTCGCTAATTTGAAGCGGAAATTAATTAATGAAATCTCAAAAATGTTTCTGATATTATGTCCATTTGTAATGCTGTGAAAACAATTTAGCCTGCCATTGAGTTTCTTCTGTTTTTTTTTGCAATAAGATTGCAATGGCTGTGCGATTATGAATCGCATTGTGAGATAAAAACAACATTTTATGTATATCTTTGAACCTGCTAATGGTTGGAAGTTGCGTTTTATTCAAAGTGTCCTTTCTATGTAACTGGTTTAACCCAAATAAATGGTACCTTTCATGTTCAAAAATGTTTTGTTGTGTCCTTCTTCCTTTGGACTTGGACTTTTCCTGATTTGTATTCATGTTATTAGTGATTTCCTGTGCTCATATTGCGTATATAATACTTAATCAATTTTAAGTTTGGGCAATCACTTCAAGACGACAGGTAAGAAGATAATTTTTATAAAAATTATGCTGTACAACAATTTTTTTAATTTTTTGTTCTGCTTTCTGTTGAATGAAAAGGATCACATAATCCCTTTAGTAAAAAATCCAATGTAACGTTTTTTGAAGCCAATCTATTCGGCCTAACGTGTTGTTAATCAATCAATTTTATTTTTCTTATGATATGTAAATATATTTTTTTATTTTTTTTTATTTTTCTTATGATTTGTAAATATAATATATTATATATATATATTATTTCTTTATTGAACCCTCTTCATTCCTAAGACATGTAAGGATACGCGCGCGCCGTAATCTAGTTATTGAGAAAAAAGAATTTAGAATGATGAAGACGTATTTTAATTTTAGGAATATATTTCCCCTCATTTTATTCAATTTATTACATACCCTACATCTTTATATTATGCAAATCAAAGTTTTTCATTACCTTATTTACATTATTTCTCTGCATTCAGTCGTTTGATTGCAAACTTGCAAGCACAACTTTTCGCCAAGAACACATACAGTATTTAATTGCTTCCACACTTATAGAAATATCTCAATGAAACAGGTAAGGAAAATTTCTATGAAAATTATATTGTATAATATTTCAATGCTCGGTGTACTCATTTTCTCTTTGCTCTAAATGTAAAATATTCCTGATGATGAGCCAGAAAGCAATGATACTGGGTCCACTCGACATTTTTTTTTTTTTGATTCATATGATACAGTCGATGTTTGGAGGCACAGAACTTCCAGAATAACTTTTAAAAGTAGATAATCCACTTTTTGGAGATCCCAAAAAAAATATAATTGACTAAATGGATAAATATTTTCGGCACCAAGGAATTAAAAAAGAGGACGATATAAATAGCAATTGAATAATTACTTAAAGATTAAATGCAAATACCGATGACAGAAAAGCTGGTAAATGTCAGCATCCCATGGAACAAACGGTGAATTACTGGATTCAACGTAAAATCATTTTCAATAACTGACATGAAAGGGGGGGGGGGGAGGGACACATTTACGACTCACATTCGGTACCTGCTTATTAATCAATTTAAATAAAACGCGTCAACTCTCTACGCGTCTCGTTTAATTATGATTATCATCGTTCTAGATTTAAATTGCATTATATTCAAGAGATTATGCACTTTGAGGTTTCTTGTACATTGCCATCTGCCTTCTCAATCTCCATCAGCAGTGTGTGAAATATATCAGCCACTGATTCATTCTGTTTTGCACTCGTTTCCAGGAATGCCGCGTGCCAAGAGTCCGCCAGACGTTTTCCCTGCTCTGTCGTCACCATTCGGTCTACGTACAAATCTGTTTTGTTACCAACTAGAACGATTGGAACACTGGAAACAGACAAATTCATGGAGGTTTTAATCTTGTGGGCATGGGGAGATTGATGAAATTTCTAAGTCGCGGAATTGCGAGATGAGATTGTTCATATGTTTAAAATCTGTTAATTCGGTTTTGTTTGTTTTTTTTTTTTATGCGGAATGGTTTTGTCTTTCTCAGTTACTCTCCAAAAGTTATTCGGAGCATCAGAATAAAAAAAAACCATAAACATTGGAGTAGACTCTTTTAATTAATTAATTAATTAAAAGAGTCTAAAAGTTAATTTTATGAAAATTAAAGACAAAACTATGTGCATTTAGAAACGCATTTTAAATGTTTGATCCTCAATATAAAAAAAATCAAACTATAACGCGAGAAAAAAAAACAAAGAAAAACAGACAATTAATTTTTTAGTACCACTTCGTGGAATTTCCGGGGAAACCTTTGAATGGGCCATGTTAATTTTTTTTATGAAAAAAAACTTCACAGATACTCACTGAACTTTTCCAGTTATGTCGAGCAACTTGTCGTAGATAATCTGTACAACTTCGAAACTCTTCGCACTTGTTATGCTGTACACGAGTACGTAACCATGAATATCCATGGAATACTGGGTTGGAAAGATGCTGTATTCATCCTGACCAGCAGTATCAACTAACTTAACTTCATAGTCTTGACTATTTACACGAGTACTTTTAGTAAATGCTGAAATTGAATTATCAGTATTTGATTATTTTCGTACTCAACATTATTACGCCGTTTTAAGTACAAAATATCAGGGATTATTTTTCTCACTCGGATTGTGACAGTCAGAGTGCAGCAGCTGAGGCTAACAAAGAGAATTTCATCGAAAATTTCTGATAAATTTACAGTTCACTTCATGTTATTCCCTGCACTCTATTCGGCCGAATTCCAGGTGAAAAAATCCTCTGTAAAATACCACTCGTCTTCCAAAATAATTATGGAGCACGAGTGGTATTACTAGCGAACAGTCTCGAATGACTCAAAATGCCATTAAAATTGTTAATTTCATGATATTATTCTAAAAATGCTTAAAAAATGAATTCGTCCATGAAATTATTATTTCATTTTTACACATTTTCATGAAGGAATCATAGAAGTTTCTTGTAAAACAATGAATATTGACAATTAATGGACATCTGCAGAGAATCAATAGGAAAATATTTCTCATACATACTATTTTCGATAGTAGGATCATACGAATCCACAAACTGTCCCTCGACGAACTGAATACTTAACGAAGACTTTCCCACTGATCTATACCCCATAATAGCTATTTTCCTCTGCTTTGGAGGCATCTTGATCGGTTTTTTATTCTCAAGGCTTCAGGGATAAGCCATAAAGACTCGATCATACTCTGGTTATACCCTTTAACAAATAAACAGACACCAACAATGTTGTGTAATTACATGCAATTAGAATCAGTAATTATATTTTCTAGTATTGCAGATAATGGCTTCACTGAGATAATTATGCATCCAGTGACCTTCTGACTAACCCGTGCAAATGATCCAGAAAACTCATGAAATTTTATGAAATTTTCAATACTCAATGGAATAATTTTCGACCGACAACATATCCAGTGGAAAATATTCTATCAAAGAAAGTAATGGAATTTGATTTTTCTATTGAACGTATCCTATCGATTGTTTAATTTCCTATTGGGCTATTTTATTTTTTTAAAAAAGGGAGATCGACGACAACTCGTAGATTAAAAAACATTATTTCTGATTGAAGTTTGGTTCGAACCCAACGTTGTGGGGCAGTTCTTGACCGATTTTTAAAAACATTTTAGCAGGATTAGACGTGTTGATCGTTAACTGACTTGCAACTGATGAGATTACGATTCTGAAATGATAAAAAAAATAAGCAAGTCATGTGGAAATTTTCGGATCATTTGAGGACCACCGGAACCAATAACTTCAAAATAATAATAATAGTAATTCATAGAATTATTGTAGTTTATCGGAAAATTCAATAAAATCTAGAAGAAACTATTGTAAAATGAAATTGTACGAACTTTTTCACTAATTTTTTTTCCTCCATATACAGTCGACAGAAAACTGAACTGAATTTCCGATACAAGTTGCATGGAAATCCACTGCCATTGCCACTATTAATTTTTTTGTACACTCATTAGAAATTCACCGAAATCCATGGAATTCTGCTACATTTTTTTCAAAATTTAATAAAATCCCTGCAAATTTGACAAAATGTCATCAGAATCCTTGAACTATCAAGAGCTTAAAATTCACTGCACAAGTTTTTAATTGACTAATTGCCCCTCGCGATAACCTCAAGAGTTTTAATCCAAAAGTCACTCCAGAAATCCACCAGGACAAATTTCATCGTCCAACCGACGTACTCAAAAGCGGTATTTTCCTCAAAGGAATGAGTGTCTGATGATGCACTCATCAAACGCGTAGAAGCCCGAGTAAATTGCGTAGAGTCGACGTGGAGGGTAAAAAAATTGTTATTTATCGTTGGGGCTACGATTATGAGAAATCAAATTCTGTACGAATTGAAAATTGCGTAGCAATAATAACCAAAAAAAAAACAAAAAGAAAACAAAATCATCCAACTCTGAAGTGACTTCTCATCGTCCAAGAGCAATTGTCATTCGATTGAGACTCATCTTCTCTCTATTTCTGGATTTTTTTTTTCTAAAACTAGGCCACATTGATGAAATATTCCATGAGAGCAAGAGTAACTACGGGCGTGGGTGTACGTCTCAAGTGCGCGTTAAAGGACCCAAAGCGTAACGTCATGCCTCAGAGGTGTTTACGTTATTACCTGTTCACCACTTGATTCTCCGTTTGACAATTAAATGGACAGCGATGACTTGATTATTATCGTTCGTAACGAATACCAATGGAATTGGGGGGAAATAAATACGTGGGGTTGTTGTGTCGCGCAGTAGTTGACTTCAATTACAAACGCGCGCACTTGATTATGTATTTTGCTTTTCACGAGGAAGCAAGGACAGTGATCTGCTTGTCCCGTGAATTTACATTGACGAAGATGGATATGTGGAGCTGGAGATGCTACCGATGGAAATGATATTAACCGCCATCTGTGAGAGGAAATTTATGTCTGAAAATTTATAATTTCTGCAAACAATTCGCCATTTCCATTGTTCATCGAGAATTAATAATATGTTAAGTTGATTATCGTGTCTCAATTAGTCTTTCCCATGACAGTTTTTCCATTAACTTCACAGTTTTGATTTATTACTTCGTACTTTATGTTCAGAATTAATTATCAACAATATTCTTCAATTTCACCTCTTCATTGTTCCCCAAAAGAAAAAACTCCAATTTACAAATTTCTCAATTGAATTCCTGCGTAAAAAAATTGGACGAAGTAAAATAATTTTCAGAAGTCCTGTTCATTTATTTATTCATCATCAATTCATTTGCATTCATTTACAATTTTCCAATCAGCCACAACTATCCTAATTGTCGCCCTCTCCAGCTTCCATATCACATTACAATAAAGTATGTATAAATTAAAAGAGTACAAAATGAGATCACATCCTTATCTCCGAGGCATCATCTACGAAAAATGTCTAAATAAAAAAAAATCCATTATTCACATGATTCCTAAAAATCTCCTCCTCAAGGCAAGCCCATGCATTACAAAAATTATAAAACAAAAGTTTAAAAATCGAGTTGGCCATATTTTTCTGCCACGTCCCCTCGAGTAAAATCCGCTAACAATAGGGATTTGGAATGACACCGACGCCGACTCCCCCCTCGTGAGCGCACATTGGAGCAGCAAAGGACCAGGCATTGCTCCTGGGATCGTAGACCTCGACAGCTGAGAGATTGGAGACCCCGTCGTAGCCCCCGATGGCCCAGAGTTTGCCCATATTGGCAACCAGAGCGGCTCGACTTCTCATCATATTCATAGGAGCGACGAATTCCCAGGTGTCTTTTTGGGGATCGTAGACCTCCACTGTCTGCAGGAATGTCGAGCCATCGTATCCCCCGCAGACGTAGAGTTTTCCATAGAGTGTGGCCACCCCCAGACGACACCTCCTCGTCAGCATCGGTTTGACAGTTGTCCAAAGCCCAGTCTGAGGATCGTAACGCTCCACCGAATCGAAGATGGATAGACCGTCGTGACCTCCTAGAGCATAAATGTAACCCTCGAATGCAATGACTCCGCCTGCAGAGCGATGCTTATTCATGGGTCGAAGGATCTGCCATTTGTCCGTAGCTGGGCAGTATCTCTCGACGATATTAAGGGAGATGACTCCGTCGTAGCCACCGCAGACATACAGATAATCGTTGAGGGCTGTCGTACCCACGGCACTCCGCTTATAGTGCATGGGCGCAATGATCTTCCAGCTCCTCAAGGCCGGATGGTAAACCTCGACTGTCGACAGTCTCTCGACTCCGTTGTAACCACCGAAGGCGTACAGTTTGTTCTGGTGGACCGCCACTCCCACTCGGCTTCTGTCCATTGTCATGGCTTCTGAACGCCTCCAGGTGCATTTGTAGGGGTCGTACACCTCAACTGTACTCAGGGAGTTTCCATACTTCGTCAGGCCACCCACTGCGAAAATGTCTCCTACCAGGTCGTTGCACAGACGCGGGCGAAATCTGAAGGACTCCAGAAGGTGTTTACGTTCCGGCATCAGGTGACAGTCCTTCGCGTCGTCCAGGAGATCTCTGTAGACATGGGGAATGCATTATTCTTTTTTTAGTTAAACAAATCCGGAAATTTCATCATATCTTAATTTTTTTTAATCAATTTAGTTTAACCCATAAAGACTGGAAATTAGCTTGGGCTGGCTTGATTTTTTTTCATCGCACGTTTCAATTTTTAGTCATTACAGTGATAATTCCTTATTTATCATTGTCATTTTGAGAAAAAAAATGGAAAATATACTCCACTGATATCTTAAATATTTTAATAAGGCAAGAAAAAATTCTTGAGAATTTATTCTCAATCTATTCTTATTACACAAGCAAAAAAACTGCCCCGTAAAACTTCGCCAGCGAGTGGTCTAATCACCTGCACTCATGAGAGCGTTTAATCAACTCCTCCTTGGCTACATGATCCACCAAATACTCAGGACTCAGCAGTGGTAATCTGACGAGAATCAGTAATTTCGGCAAGTGCTCAATTCTCTCCTCCTTGTGTTTGACCCACCTGAGGACAGCCTCGAAGACCTGTGCCTCAGACACAACATACAACTCATCCTTACAAATCAGCTCTTTCAGCTCGCTAAAAGGTAATGACAAAAATTCCTCAGAAAACGAGACATGATGAAAGTGTTGGTGAATGTATTTGGTGGCTTCCTCCACGAGACCTGGACAGCTCAGTCTGTCTGCAAAGCCGCAAATCCCCAGGGCATTGTGTGGTTGTAAATGTGATTTTAGTACGTCAGCACATGCGTCACGGACTTTGTTTAATTGGAGAAAAGAAGCGCCCATCATGATACTTTGGACGTTGTCTTTGTTCAAGGTGACTTTTCCACTGTAGGCGAAATTTATTAGGGCTTCCAGGGCACTGAAATTAATCATTGCACTGTGTGTTTTATTCCATTTCTATTGTACCCCGACAAACCCACAATATAAGAAATCAATAGCAATTTAATAACGTGTTAATTACATAATAAAAATCAATTAATTCCATGGCTCGTTAAATGATGAACTGGGTAATTTAAGAAAATTAATAATAAAATGTACTCCAAAAATGAGCAAAGTCGATTGCAGTAAATCAAAATGACTGAACTATTCACAAAATGACTAATTAAAATTAATGAATTCATAAATTTGTTGAATGAAGAGTTAAATCGAGAGATTAAAATATTTTCCTTCAAATTATTTGAGTTATGCCAAACGGAAAAACCACAAATCCTTCAAGAAATGGCTTCCTCCTGAAAGTTCCCCTATTTCTCCCTCTCCCTGTCCCCAGCTGAAACCCCAAACCCCATTCTCTACTCACATAGCGTCGAACCCCTGTATCGTAATATCCTTCTGCTTGCTCTCAATCATATTATTCAAGAACATAGCATGAAAGTACGGAATCGTGGCGGCGAGTACGATCCTGTGGGCGCTAAAGGTTTGATCCTCGATCTGCAAAAGCCGAGAAATAAACCCTCAATAAATCCAGTAAACAACTCCTTTGTTTTGACACAAAGCCATCAAGGTTATGCCCTACCTTGAGCGTGACATCGCAGAGTTTGCCCTGTCTCCTGATCTCCTCGAATATTGGAAAGCCCTGGGCGAACAATTCGGGCTCTTGAAACACAATTTGCTCACAATCATTATCAATTTTGAAGGCTTTTAACTGTTCCGCGAGGCACATAGTCTTCCCTTTACCCCTCGACGTTAATCCGTAATTGCGTTGATGGCGCACGGTTGGCAGGCCGGCGCGTCTTTCAACTACTGCAGGCCTCGATGTGCCGAGACGAAGTGCAGCCAGTCTATCCCCACCCGTTGCTTGCCTGTGAACATCGTTGGCGGAACGATTATTCATTTTATTTGTCGAAAAAACTCATCGACCAACAAAAATTGTCCCATCTCAAAGAGCTCAAATAAATTGACGTAAAAGCGAGTGATTCCCGGTGATGATCTGAACTGCTGATCGAAATTGTCGAGAGCACTTTGAACCCGAGGTACAGTATTTCGTAAACAAAGACACGTGCGGAAGGGGGGGGGGGGTATATTTACATTTACATTGGATCACTCAATCCTGGATTCGAGGAGTACAAGAATAATCTGGTGAGTTTATCAACTACTGCAGACCCCGTTGGCCATTTTATTCGCACAAGAAACGACTGGGAGCAAAAATTTCCCATCTAAAAAATGTAATATCAATTGCAGGAAGGAAATGAGCCTCGAGACCTTGAACCCATCAGACAATATTTCGTCAACAAAGACACGTGGGGCTATTTACATTGGAGTCACTCAATTCCTGGTCCGAGGAGCACAAAAGAAATATCTAGTGAGACAGTTTACGAGGTGCACTCTGTATTTATAACTTCACTTTTGTCCCATTGAAATGATCTTCAGTCGCTAC
Organism: Psyttalia concolor; assembly: GCA_030522845.1. Lineage (NCBI taxonomy): Eukaryota > Metazoa > Arthropoda > Insecta > Hymenoptera > Braconidae > Psyttalia > Psyttalia concolor. The sequence continues at coordinate 11,938 of JAPYZM010000414.1, read as the reverse complement.
TCGAAGTAGTTCTACGAGTGATTCGCCGAAAGCTGGGGCAACTCCTTTTAAACTTGGGCTTTCTTTGTTTCTAAACTTGGAACCGTCGGGTATGTTGCTTCTCTGCCTTAAGGGGACGATGAAAAATCCACGCATTTCCCCCTTTTCGAGCACTGAATTAAATAGTTGATCTAGTGCAAATAGCGTAATGGGATAAACCCGGGTGTGTTTTTATTGTTAATGAATTGCCATTGTTGAAGGGACCATAACACTCATTATTTTATTACTCAAAGCAGTGATAATGTGAAGATGAGAAAGACGAAAGACCTGAAGGAGTTTATGTCTTTGTCTGGATTTTATTGTTTGCGAAAAATCGAATTGTTGCTGCTGGATTGTGGGAAGTGTCAGCACCACCTAGGCTTGTGCGAGTGAATCGTCTATTCGACGAAGACGACGATAAACATGCCTGCTAACCTATAAATGTCAAACCGCTCCTAAAAAGTCAAATGGAAACAGGTAATTAGGTAATATTGGCATATCAATGACAAAACTTCGTAAATCAATCGTTAATTGATGGTTTTGGATTTTATAATGAAGGAATAATTCCCAAATTTGTCAAGCGACTATTACTTGCCGCTTTCATTAATTTAATAGAAGCGATTATTTTGATTTATTCAATTGTTTATTCAATTAAAATCCTGCAATCATTCATAAAATTACGACAAATTAGGAGTCATTGAAAACAGACATTTAATTTTTTATTTTTCAGAGATCTAGAATAGAAACTGACGATTGAAGCTGCAAAAGTTCCCGAAAATCAGAAGGAAGAACCCAACAACTAATCCTAAATTTTAATAAATCATTCATTATTCCATTGCTCACCCACTGACAATGCAAATACCCTTTAAAAATCTGGGCCAATAAATCATCGCCGTAAGACATCATAAGACCTCTGCAATCATTAAAAACAGTCCAATGATTTAGGCACTTAAACAAATATCTTAAAAATCCATAAAAAATGGAATTTAAATTCGTCCAGGAAATAGACTGCAAGCATGGAGCAGTGAGGGCAGTAAGATTCTCAGTGGACGGTGCTTATTGCCTGACATGTGGTTCAGATAGACGTGTTAAATTGTGGAATCCCTACAAAAATGTTCTACTAAAAACATACAGTGGTCATGGAGATGACGTGATGGACGCTTACGCCGCATGCGACAGTAGTCAAATAATATCCTGCGGACTGGATAAATCTGTGATTCTGTGGGACGTGGCCACAGGCTCACCAGTCAGGAGGTTTCGAGGTCATGCAGGTGGTGTGACAGCTGTGAGGTTCAACGAGGAGTCTTCAATGGGAGTCTCTGGTTCTCGAGACAACTCTGTCATGTGCTGGGACATGAGATCGAGGTCCTGCGACCCAGTGCAGACGTTGAACGACGCCAAAGACGCCATCTCCAGTATCAGAATATCTGATCACGAGATATTGGCGGCCTCTTTTGACTGCCGAATCAGGAGATATGACATCAGAGTTGGAGAGGCAATAGCAGATTGTCTTGGGGAGCCTGTCGTCTGCGCCAGTTTCACCAGGGATGGACAGTGTGTTCTGGCTAGCTGTGCTGATGGTGTCATCAGACTCATGGACAAAGATACTGGGGAATTGCTTGGGGAATTCAAGGGTCATTCAGTCAAGGAACTGTGTCTTGAGTCCAGTGTGGATTGTTATGATGCAAAAGTCCTCTCTGGGTCTGCCGATGGGAATGTTTGGGTGTGGGATCTGGCCAGTCAGAACGTCCTCGGAAAACTCAGGGGGGACAGGGCGACCAAGTATCCAACTGTTTCTCTCAGTGTTCATCCACAGGAGAACTGTATCGTCGGGGCCAATGGGACCAGTATTCTTATGTGGACTACGAAGAAAGATGATTCATGAGTTTGTAGGGAGTTGGAGAGATTGAAGAGGGCTGAGGTGTTCATAGCTGGAGTTGTGTCTGGGGCTTGTTCTATTTGATAAGCATTTTTCGTACATTTCTCTGGCTCACGGGTTCCTCCAACATAATAAAAAGAAAAAACAAAAATGATTTGCCATAAAAACGATCAAACTTATCCAGCAATAAGATTAGATTCAACTAAAGTAAATATCAGAAATTGTAATGAGATAAAAATTGTTGCCACAAGTAACAATACAATATTTATTTGCAGAAAACATATTTCCAAAAATGCTATTACAGACTGGAATTGGATGCTAAACAATCGTTTTCACCCAATGATTTCAATTTCTATCAATAATGAAAGATTGAATAGAAAATGTGGCGAAAAATCTTAAGGAAATTGTCTGCGTTGTTATTTTTCTACTCTGTACTTTGACAAGTCTCATTGAATTTACCCGGCTCCATGAGTGGCGACGTCTGTAGATGGCACGACCTGTTTCTGTTCGCCACCAGCTTCCAGTTTTTTTTTTGCCACAAATAATACAAAGTCATCTCTGTCATTAATTTCTCAACGTATGCGCATATTTACGCTTTTTCTTTGCTTTGGAACACAGGTCAAAGTACGACAATCATTGCATTTGTAAAAATCAGTATCAGTAACAGTTGAGAGACGTGTTGTTGCAATTCCTAGTGTCACAGTGAAGGCGTTGGCTCCATTTCGCCGCTCATCAATTGAATTACGGTCTTATCTACCTGCATTTACTTCTCAACAGGTGAATTCAACCAGAGAAAGTTTTTCCGGTTTTTTTTTCGTTAATGCTCAAAGTGCAGAAGTAAATTGGACTTTCTCCCTGTTGGATATTTTCGATTACATTCCGTCGTCATAAATCTTGTTTTGCATAGAAAGTATAAATTTTTGTTGCTTCATTGTTATCTCTGAAGTTTATTGCTGCAAATATTTCTCACTAATTTTCATATCAAATGAATAAATGTTGAGATTGTTTGGGTAGAATTTTTCTGCGTCAATTATTCTCAGCTTTTCAATTTGGTTATCCAATAGAGAGAGAGAGAGAGAAGAGACAAATCGAGTGGACAAAACTTGGTATATTCACGAAGAAAAATTTCTGTACATATAGTTGGCCTCATTATGGCAATAAGTATTTCTTACATGACACTGTGTAATAAGAAAACAAGAAAATTTTTTACCCCATTAATCAGCTGTTCCCACCAAATTTGTCGAGAGACTAAAAAAATGGTTCTTTCAGCTCCAAAAATGGTGCAGAAAGAAGGAGTTTACGTTGTCGGAGTTGGAATGACAAAATTTGAGAAACCAGGAAAACGAGATGACTTCGATTACCCCCAAATGGCGAGAGAATCGGTGACGAAGGCCCTGAAGGATGCAAGAATCCCTTACGACGAGGTAAAAGCCGCCTGCGTTGGCTACGTCTACGGTGATTCCACCTGCGGCCAACGAGCCCTCTACGAAGTTGGCTTGAGTGGCTGTCCAGTCTACAATGTCAACAATAACTGCTCCACTGGCTCTACAGCTCTACTAATGGCAAAACAAATAATAGAAACTGGCCGAGCGGATTGCGTTCTAGCTCTTGGTTTTGAAAAGATGGAGCGGGGCTCTCTGACCTCAAAATTCAATGATCGAACTAATCCCATGGACAAGCATGTCACTCTGATGGCAGAGATTGCTGGGATGAATGAGAGTCCCATTACAGCTCAATTGTTCGGAAATGCTGCTATTGAACACATGCAGAAGTACGGAACGACACCCGAGCATTTTGCCAAAATAGCTTACAAAAATCACATGCACTCGGTGAACAATCCTTACTCGCAGTTCCAAGACAAGTACTCCCTCGAGCAAATTAAGAATTCACCCAAGGTCTTTGGGCCATTAACTAAATTACAATGTTGTCCGACTTCCGATGGTTCCGCAGCTGTTGTTCTGGCCAATGAGGATTTCGTACGACGTCACAATCTGTATGGACAAGCGGTGGAAATTCTTGCTATGGAAATGACCACCGATACTGCCTCGACTTTTGCTGAACGGAGCAGCATAAAACTCGTTGGGTAAGATTTTTTTTTCAGTTGAAAGTCGGCTTTGGAATCATTGTAAGCAAAAAATTTCTGATTTAATGAAGGCCATCGAATTTCAAGGTATTTTTTTTGCGGATTTTGAAATACCGTGGAAATTCTTGTCAATTTTATACTGACAATAATTCCAGATCCCATCGTACCCATTCCAAATCTTGTCGTATGGTTATCTGTGACGCCAAAGAAAAATGTGAAACCCTGAATAAAATGTCCTTTTTTGATGCAAAAAATGTAGAACGTTTCACGCTTTTCAAGTTGAATAAGACAAATGATAAATTGTTAAGAAATCAGTGGGGCTATGAAAATTAATTTAATAAATTCGGAATATTTAATATGAAATAGTTACGACATGACAAAGAACGCCGCGGAGAAAGTGTTTGCCAGCGTTCCTTATCGTCCGACGGACGTCGACGTCGTGGAACTTCATGACTGTTTCTCAGCGAATGAATTGATCACGTACGAAGCTCTGGGCCTCTGTCCTCCGGGGAAAGCTGGTGAGCTTATCGACAGTGGGAACAACACCTACGGAGGCAAGTACGTGATAAATCCAAGTGGAGGGTTGATATCAAAGGGCCATCCCCTGGGTGCCACTGGTCTGGCCCAGTGTGCCGAGCTCTGCTGGCAGCTCAGAGGACAGGCAGAAAAGCGACAAGTTCCAGGTGCCAAACTCGCTCTCCAGCATAATATCGGTCTTGGCGGAGCTGTTGTTGTCGCATTATATAAACTGGGCTTCCCTGGAGGCATGAGGAAGAATCTGGTCAACGCAGCAACTTCTCCCGATCAATTCAAGGTGAGACAGAATCCCTTCGACGATTAAGCAGTAATTTTAGGGTACTAAAAATTCTGTTGTCAATTTGTAAACTGAGAGTGCATTTTAGTGAAAATTAGTTATTGATGAATGTCTTAAAAATTAAGAAAGATAGGGAAATTCTCGCAAGAATATTTTTCGTCGAACGACATGTCAGCTACAAAAAAAGTCTAATGAAGACTCTTCTATCTTTCTTCAGATGAGAAGTATTCATCAATAAGTAATGCTCAACGATCCACACTTACCATAGTTTAACAATTCATGATGAAGTGCTGAATATTTGACGAACTTGAATAAAAAAAAAACATTCCAGTGATGATGAGAATGGTGATAATTCAAAAAATTAATCAGAATTGATGTTGACTATCAAATAATTATCAATAATTGCAATGAAACGATTATATATTTAATAATATAATAATAATGATTCGGAAGCACTTCTGAGATGTACTTTTCAAATTTAATATTGGCTTTTTTAACGTCGATTAATGGAATCTCAATTGTTCGAGTATTTGGAGGGTGAGGCCAGTGGGGTATATTGGTAATCAGTGTCTACCGCAATTCTGCAGAATTTTTGTACAAAATTGAATGAATGTACTACATGTTACAGAAATTAAGTGCAATCAAGAATAAAATTGAGTCGAACTCAATTTGGCGAACAGCTTGAAAGGACAATCTGGTCATATATTTTGACCGTTGGTCATACATGGTTGGGGGGTTCATACCGTCGCAAACCCTGCGTTTTTTTAAGTGCTAGTAAGGTTTTGTTGTACCTTATCACACGTTGCACTGAATGTTATCGAAGTTATATGAATGTTTATAATTCTATGCCTTCAGAAGGGAAGGGTGAAGGGACGGATCAATACTTCTACTCAAGCATAAAAACTGACTAATTACTAAATTCGTGTCTTAAAGCCATCAATTCACTTAAAGTACCCCGATTTTGACACTATAAGAGTCATTTCCCATAACATAAGTGCAAAAATAAAACATTTGCCTCAGTGGTCGAGGGAAAAAAATGTAGAGGTGATATCTTACCTGCTTATCCGATGCCAATCGATCATGATTACTGAAAACAAAATTGTTAAAAAAATTATTTTCCTGTTACAAAGGCAAACGCAGTCTTCAAAGTTTTCGAAGTAGCAATGAAAGAGGATGAGGACAATCTTATCGAGAAATTCCGGGGCATCTACGGTTTCAAAATCATCAATGGACCTGGTGGTGCTGAGGGCTACTGGATAATCAATGCTAAAAATGGGAAAGGCTCTGTAGAGTTCAATGGAAAGGACAAACCCGATGTTCTGTTCACCATCAGCGACACTGACATCATGGACTTCATCTCTGGGAAGCTCAATCCACAGCAGGCATTTTTCCAGGGAAAAATCAAAATCAAGGGGAATATGGGGCTGGCTATGAAATTACCGGAACTGCAGAAGAGAGCAGCGAAGAAAATCGAACTTCTGAGGGCGAAATTGTAAGCTGAGGCCGAAGGGGACCAGACTGTGTGCAGAAATATTTTGGTAGAGGAGAGGTAGAATGAGCTGAATTATGTGGGATTTTGATAGAATGATTGTTATCATTCAGCCCGAGCAAGAAGCCGGACAAAATATGAACCGAAAGTTATCGATGCTAAAGTAAATGGGGAGGAGAATGTTTTCATTTTGTTCTACCATTTCCCTATTGATTGTAAACATTCCAGATCTGTGCTTTGATTTTTTGTAGAAGCTCTTATACTGAATTATCTACAATTAATTCCAATTAGGGGAATCGTTCATTTGCGGAACATTTGAGGGATGCGATTGCTGAATAAAAATCCATAAATATACCACATCGATAAACCATAAAATTTAGTTTTATTTATCACTAAATTTAGAGGAATAAAAAATATTGCCATCAAGAATTAATGGCTCAATGCTAACGAATATAAAAATATGGAGTGGAATGAGGCACAAAATAAAATCTACAATTCGACTATTTCATTTAATTACTTTCTATTTCTTGGGTATCTAATTACGATGATGAATATTAATATTATAATATTAATATGAATTGTCGATTCATGTCGAAAGTTCCACAAATGGGCTGTTCACCTCAAGCATTTCTAATTGTAAATGATGAGAATTAGGTGTCATATTTGCAACCAGCATGCATCGTAAAACATGATGATATGAATCAAGAATTATGTCACGTATGAAATAACGAGATTTGGGGGAGGGGAGAGCGTGAGGATGGTATGGGAGAGACAGGGGCTTTAATGATAATCAACAGATTTGTAATCAAATAGATTTTTTATATTGAGAATGTTGTGGAATATGTTCTATACTCACGTGGTTTTAAATAAAATCAATTGGGTTGGGAGACGAAATGTGTTTTCAATTGATATAACGTTTGAATGCCGGGACTCAGAAGACACAAGATACAACGAATTGCTGGCAATTTGACCGCGTCCTAGATTCAGTGCGTAGACGTCAGACTAAACACAATGGGGATCTCAAGGCGAAGGTTGCAGATGGTTGAGAACGTTTAATATACATGGAGATCGTAAAGTACATGACACCTCCGTTAGAAGTAGATGTTCTACATTCAAGTGTCTGTGTGTCAATCTTCCATTGCACCAGGAAGTTGATTCTCTTGGGTACGTGGGGCATTGGGGGTATTAAACATCTGTGGTTTTCTGGTTTTTTATGGGTCGTTTTGAGGAGAGAATTATCACATGGGATGGGGACTCTGGCCAGCGATAATCGCACGGAACGAAAGTCAATGGCCATCAATAGCTACTATTCAGTTATGATTAGTATTTCATAAAATGACTCATAATAAATGACTCATTTTGTTATTATTAAGTTGATAAATTAATGATTAACAACGGTCAATTAATGTCGGTAACTCGTAATTTAATTTCACAATCAAGAAAAATTGGGTAATTTGTCCAACAAAACACAAATTGATGCACAAGAGATGGCAGGAAACAGTGAACATTCTTTGTTGTTTCAATTAGTGTTTTATTCACTTTTTTTGTTAGTAAACAAAATTTCTGATCACTGATTTAAAATGGCAACAATTTGAATTTCCTTAAATATTATCAACGAACCTTCGATTTTTGTCTACTAATTTCAATTGATATTTTCAGACCGACTGAGAAAAAAAATTTATAATACCTAGTAATGAAAAAAAAAAACTCTAGTGTATCAAATGTCGGGAAAAAAAGTTGGATTCCCAGATTGACAATGTTATCAAGACACCGATAATCTCTTTATCTCTCAAATAAAAAAAATGCAGAAGTACCCGTCATTCCGGATAAACATTCTCAATAATATTTTATAATTGAAGACAATGGATTCTCGAGCCTCCATTATTGCAATAAATCAGCGGATTTCGGATGAAATGGAAATTAATTAATTAATGGAAATTATCTAATTAATTGTCTGAATGGATTATATCAACTCCTGAATGTCGAAAAAGTGAAAAGTGAAAAACAGACAAAACGTGACTTTCACAAACTGAAATTCATCAATCATTACTTAAATCCAGTATTAACATTCATTTGCATTACACCCGAGTCCTCAGGATATTCTGATCTGCATATATATCTCTGATTCGAAGTGTTAAAGGCCGCGCGCCGAAATTTGGAGTCCCCGCTTCGGGGCGCCAGCGTCGCCGCGTCACAAACACCGGCCGTTGGGCCTTCCAGTTGCGTCAAGACCGCCGTACCAAACAGCCACTAGTTCTATTCGTGCAAATATCCAAACGTGAATACATCCACACACAACAACAACATCTCAGAAAAAACAATTTACCCATTGACGATAAATTTGGGCCGTTCACAAGTGACTGGTGCACAAAATCGTTCGATTTATGTGGCTTTAGCGGGCAGAATAATTCGAATAAAAAAAAATCACTTGCGGTTGTAAATTGGAGCACTTTGTGCTCAAAGGGACGGAGTCCTAACTGTGAGCTCTCTTACACGTGTGTTGTTCACCCCAGTGGGAACCTGAGCCTACGGGTATTTTCAACTGGTTGAGGTGAGTCGAATATTATACAAGTTTCGTTCAATTGATAATTTATTTCAGGAAATTTAACGGGTTCAACGACAATTCAAGGGAGATTGTTGGTTTTTTTAAAATTTATCTCCTGCGGTTATTTGTGGGGAGAAGTGTCGGGAACAATCGGTGATTTTTCATTCAAAGAGCAATTTTTTGGCGAAAAGTAGTTCAAGTTTGAAAGATAAATCGTTCAGTGTGAAACTTATTTTTAACAATTAATGGCAACAATTCCGAGCCATTTTCCCTCCCACCAAATTTCACCAAATTTTTGGTCAGAACTGAATAATATTTTTTAATAAATTTAGCTGTTTTCCATTGGATAATGGAAGTGAAAATGGAAAGCATTTGGCAGATCAACTTTGAAATTCCATTATTGATGAATTACACCAATTAATTATAAAATAAATTAGAATTATTATTGGTTATGAAATTCAATTCAAATGACGTCCACATGGGAAGGGTTTGGAAATGACGAACAGCGGATACGCAAATGACTCTAGTTTAACTCCGGGAGAATCCAGCGACTTTGATCCAAACGTGGATATCTCGCAGAAGAAAAACACAAAAAATTTAAATAAATCGACGCTCTTATGCCCACTCGTAGAAAAAACAAGTTTTGAGTCATTGATGTACAAATTTGTTTTCAATCTGTTCAATCTCGCTAGATTTTAACAATATTTTTGTTACGATTTAAGATTTCTCTTTTCATTAGCTTCTTCTTTTTGCAAAGTTCCTATAAATGTTGATGACCTCTTGATCACAATTTGTTACATATTTCATATGTCAAAGTACATAATGAGGGGCTATAAAAAGAGGAATAATAAGTTTAACATTTTACCTTTTGGATTTCACATTTTCAATATTGCCGTTTCGACAATTGAGCATTATTATATTAATATGAAAGATGACCTATTATCGATGGGCTTCCCAAATTAGATAATAAAATGTTTCCCATATAGTGAGGTTTCGGCAAAAACGAGAGACTGACAAGCGAATAACCCGATTTCGAATCCCGCCGAAACCGGTCATTTTTAATGAAAACTAATAAAATATTGAAAAAAATAATAATTCAAGATTCTTGATTTCTCCCAGGAAGAAAAACCAAACAGAAAATTTGCATTCACCTCGTAATGTTATCATATTATGGGACCCATTTTGGCTGTAAATGTAATCTATAACAAAATCTGAAAAAAACTTTTGTAAAGAAATTGGGCCAAGTTGACTTTTTATTTCCTGATTCTAATTTTAAACAATATATCGTCAATTCTATTCACAAAAAAATACGTGAAATCATTATGGAACCCATTTTGGCTGTCAATGTAATTATTTCACTGTAGAATTTTCAATTCTGAGAGATCGCAATATTTTCATAACAATTTGTGGTTTAAATTTCGGGGAAAGAATCGATAATCTCAATCCAAAGGTGGATTTCTCGCAGAAGAAAAATCGCACGGAAAAATGGAATAAGGAGTCTCTCGCTTGAGTCGGCTCATATTTTTAGCCGTTAATGTAAACATTTCACCTCAACTTTTTTAATTTCGCGAGGCACTCATCACCATCGAAAAAAAGTTTAGTGAGTTATTTTCGTAACCACCTTCGTACATCTGACTTTTCCACTCGCAGCTGTGGGACCAATGTCACGCCGATGTACCAAGATTTATGATGAGATCCCCATTCTTGTAAAGCTCCGGCGATAAAACGAATGTCTTTATGTATTTTAATTCTGTACTTTTGGGCGGGAAAAATTTGTTCTCTCGTGATCATCGAGCTATGCAGTAACGAGCCACTTCATACACACTCATGTACACTCATTCGTGTTTGCCATCTGCCGCCCTCCGTCGTGAACACTTTTTTTTTATTCATTTCTCTCCCTTTTTCCGCTTGCCTCCCCGAGGGCATTCTCGAAGACTTCACGGTCTCGTTACTCCTGCGGTGGTCCCAACGTGGTTTCGTCTTTCAATTATTAGCACATCATTGATTACCATATTCCACAATTTTCCGTGAATCGATTGGGTTTGGGCCGAAATTTCGGCCGCTGAAAATTTTTATTGACTAACAATTTCACTCGAATTTCCGGCATTTTTTCCCGTGGGAATTCAGGAACAATCGTTGAATAATTGCAATTCTCTTTAAATTATGTCACGAAATTGATACCAGTCGGAAAAATCTGTCGACTATGTTCGTAAATTTTTAATTGCACACTGAGAAAATAGTATATTGTGCAACCAGTCCGTAAAGTAGCACCTTTTCGCACGAGCAGTGGATCGCTTGGCGTTACGCATGTGTTGCACACCTAATTTTTTGCAATACCTGCCCAAGAAGTTCACTTTTCGGTACCGGTTTTCGTGCATAAAGTGGCACTTTTCCGCACAGTGAGCGTAAAAGTCAGAAATCGTGCGGAAAGCGAAGCTTTACGCACTCGAGTTTCACTTTACACACGATCTTGACTTTTCCGCACTCCGCACACAAAAAAACCACTTTACCCTCAAACCTCCCCTCGAAGCGAATTTTGGCAGGTATTGCAAAAAATTAGATGCAACACGTGCGCATCGCCTTTTTCGCTTCGTGTGATCGCCTAGCACTCAGGCGAAAAAGTGCTACTTTACGCACTAGTTGCACAATATACTATTTTTCAATACCTGCCAAAGTTCGCGTCGACGGGAGGTTTGCAGGACAAAGTGATTTTTTTGTGCGCGGAGTGCGGTAAAGTCAAGGTCATGTGTAAAGTGAAATCCAAGTGCGTAAAGCGAAGCTTTATGCATGAGTTTCACTTTACACACTTTCTCGGACTTTTACGCACACTGTGGGAGGTCTATATCACGAGCCCAAGGCGAGGGATATCGTCCCACGAGTCAAAAACCACTTTTTTCACGAGTTACGAACAATATTTTTCATCACGCTGTGTCGGAAAAGGAACTTTTCAGTCACTCGACGCGAAGCAGAGAGTGACTGAAAAGTGCTTTTTCGACACATTGAGATGAAAAATATTTTTCATCACGCTGTGTCGGAAAAGTAACTTTTCAGACACTCTCCGCTTCGCGTCAAGTGGCTGAAAAGTGCTTTTCCGACACATTGAGATGAAA
>JAPYZM010000413.1:0-34338 GCA_030522845.1 Psyttalia concolor | reverse complement strand
AGTTTGGGAAGTATGTAATACCAATTCCCGTACGAGAAAGCCCTAGAAGCAGTACGGCAAAATATTGTTCGTAACACGTGAAAAAAGTGGTTTTTGACTTGTTACGAAATATACTATTTTTATTCTCCAATGAATCATCAATTCATTATATTTAACTTAGAAATTTTTTATATATTTAAATAAGAATTAGTTTTTCGATAATTGAATTCGGAACACTAAAAAAGTAGAAAATTGCCTTCTAAATGCATGCCAAATAAATTTTTGTGTTATTTTTATAAGGATAAACTATAAAATTACCATTCTTACCATAAACAATATGGTGAGACAAATTATTGAGTTATGATTGAATAAAAATATTCTTGTTCTTTTCAATGTCATTTTATTATGATTAATGGATTATAGGAATAACGAATTCCTTACCCGTATTAAATGTAATATCAATAGTGGCATTGGTTCCCTTAGTCAGAATGCAGACACTATCACTGTCTGCACAGTTACTGATTGTAATAGACGTGTATTTTCCCACAGTCGAGCCTGAAACATTAATAACAAAGAGATTGGTCACTCGAATATCCAATTGTACGTGCCCGAATAGGGTACAATATTCTTTCATTGTCGGTTATATCAAAGGTAAACAAGATAATTGTTATCCATCCGTTACTCAACCATAATTATTCTAAGTATATGTCACATCGAATTAGTTGGTTTTTTTCGAAGTGAATCATCACGTGGGATGTACACTGACAGAAAACCGAACAAATTCTCAAACAGACCGATGAATATATTCAAAGTCTCTATTAAATCTAGCGGCCGTTGAAATTTATGAAAAAATTGTTGACCATATTAATTTATAAGTCATATTGAATATCAACTAAAATCTTTGTAAAGTCTACAAAATGGTTGGATCTTTACAGGTAAAAAAAATGGTAAATGGGAAATGAAGATTATCCTTAGTAGATGAATTCGAAAAACTGAGTTTCCTGCGTTCTATTCATTCTAAAATTTGCCCTTAGATAATAATTATTTAGTTCTTCTGACGCCTTCCACCTCTATTCAAATGTAGTGAGCTTCATTTTGACTCTATAATAATGAAATAATCGAAATGAAAAACTGCTTTTACGAAGAAGTAATGTTTTTCCAAGCCATATTTTTCCATTAATAATTATTGAATTATTTTCTCCATATGGACGCTCGGAAAGCCAACGAATGGCACATAAAATCCACTTTCTAAGTAATTTGTTAGCTTGAAAACATCACAGATTTTTGTGGCCAACAACTACTTTCTTTTGTTTCACAATATTTTTTTGAAACCAATATTTTTTTACAGGGAAATATCCTGTAAAAAATGGGAAAGTATAGATTAATAAACGAGTAATGGTTGATTAGTATATTTCGTAACGAGTGAAAAAAAATGTTCTTTGGCGAGTGGGAGGTTTTTATCACGAGCCGAAGGTGAGTGATACAGTTCTACGAGTCAAAAAACACTTTTTTCACGAGTTACGAACATAATTTTTCATCTCAATGTGTCAAATAGAATATTTCAGCACGTGTGGGGCAATTTCGTTTTCAACGTGTGTGGTGTTTACAGCATGAGCCGTAGGCGAGTGATGTAACCACACACGTTGAGGACGAAATTTCCCAACAAGTCCTGTACATAATTTTATGCCACGACGCCTGGAACCGGCTGAATTAGACACAAGGCGCCAAGCGCCGAGTGCGTAATCAGCCGGTTTCAGGCAGGAGTGGCATAAAAGTACTTTTCAGACACAGCTTGATGAAAATTACATTTCTTACTGAGACAGTGACAATATTTTTTTTCTAAAGTAGAATCGATTTTTACTAGAAAAACGTTCGATTTCCGGCTAGTCTTCAAATAGGCAGTGTAAATTTCATTTTTTATGTAATTTTTAATTAGCGATTTTTTAATATTTTGGCGACGACTCGTTCGAGACTCTTTTCCCAAGGTCAGTATGCAACGGCAAACGATTTTTTCAGGTATGAATTAGTTCATCATTTTCGGGCCAATATTCTTTTTATCCAATTGCCTTTAATATTCGCTCGTTATTTTGAATGAGTCAATTCGAATTCATTCATTCCTCTCGGCGATACATTTTCGCTCTTCGTCCAATGAAAACATTAAAGAAAAACAATTTGGTTCCATTAAAAAATATTGGGAATAGAAATCGAGAGCAGTACGTGCTGTCTGTACTCCGGAAATAATTTATATAATCGCTCAATTTTGTTCATCATTACCTGCCTACGTAAAAGAAATAGAAGCGAGAGAAAACTTGTTATTCCGATAAACTCAAGAAAAAGGATGGCAAAAAATTTGAAAGTAGTGGCCAAGGGCTTGGTACAAAAACTAAATAGATACATTGCAAATTTGAACTGTCTTCATTCACAATGGTTAATTGGGACTGATAATTATTGGGATAAAAAATGAGCATTCTCAGCAATTGTTTGCAAATCCGAAAAATACAGTGAGCTCGAAATAAAATATTCATTGGCGAATAATGAAATTTAGGAGAGAGTAAGAATGGAGCATAATGTTATATCGAAATTATGTTGTTATTCTTTTCCTTTTATCGAAATTTCGAAAACTTTCGACAGTTTATGATAAAACTTGTCAATCACTGAATGATAATCGAATTTTAAAAAATATTATGTTTTGATGTCAATCCGATTATTAATTTCTGACAAATATCAATAAGATCGATTTTTTAAAGAATCAAAATAAGGGTAGACATTTTCAATGAAGCAAATTATATTTCAAGACAATTGTAATGATTTAATAATTATTTACCACAATCCTTGAAATCGGCAGCACTGGTGAGCGCCGAGAAGCAGACAATAAGAGCACAAACAATTCGACTCATCTCGCCAGATCGGTGTCTTATGGCGTATTGAATTGCTCGATTACCCGGCTCGTTGAGTTACCCAGTAGTCGAAACACGAGTGAACAATGCCAACAGTCAGCACGTCATAGTATATATATATATATTTGTCGCATATATGTACATGTAGCTTGTGTGCTAGAGAGTATTTCAGAGATAACGGACGTGTCGTGACTAATGCTGCCGTTTTGGTTACCGCGCGTATGGCAATTAAGAAAAATGAATCGGTTTCGTGCTGCTAGGGGTATTTAAAGATTTCAATAACTCAACCCAGACTTAATATATAAAAGGAGGGCCAAGTGGATAATATAATAATTATGTAGTTTGTCATCGAATGACGATCTTCGATTCGCATATGAAACATCATTTTCCATCTGATACCTTCCCCCCCCCCCCGGCAGTTCAAATGTTGCAACGAAAGAGGAATCAAATTTCCGGAAATCGCTTCATTTGACTCGAGTCGTTAATCAATTTATTTATTTATGTATTTATACTACTACTTTTGTTGTCCATATCCGGTTCAAATGCTAATTCGTCCTTAATTTTAGTGTATACCATTTTGATTTAATTGTGTAATTACTGATTACAGTTTTGACTCAAGACTTTCGTTATTATTGTTCCAATGTGGAACAGGAAATTTATTTCTGAGTTTACCACTATATAGAAGCTTCATTTCCGACATGCCCACAAATTATGCGCAGACGACCTGTGCGCACTGGTGCGTTTTTGGAGAGTGAAAAGGCAACGCCGAATGAAGCCGGCGTCCATTTTACCCTCTCCATTTCTATTAATTGTGTTTATGTGTGTGTACTGATTTCAGTATCAACTTGGAGCGATTAGTGCAAATAAAATAGTTAACTCAAGATAATTCGCATTGACGTGAGTTGATAAATAATTTATTTATGTTATTTTTGTCGTTTTCGAGAGGAGGCTAATGTTGGCTGGTAATTAGCAAATTTTCGGCAATGACGCGAGAAGTTCCTCCTTGAGTAACCTCATCGTCATTGGGTTTTCGTTTATAAACTGAGAGTTCAGAGGGAAATTTATGGGGCTTTTTGGGGATTATGAGAGGAGAGTTGATGGGGCCACAGAGGACATGAGTAGTTTGAATTTTGGACTGTTATTTTCTTTGCAGATAATGGAAGGTGCACCTCCTGTTCGCGGGGGTTTTCGAGGTCGTGGGGGACCAGGTGGACCTATGCGCGGTCGTGGAGGCTTTGCTGACAGGGGAAGGTAAGTGTATATTTTTTCAATTTTTTATTTGGCGTTGAACAGGTGAATTGAATTTTATGGTTGAATGGATTTCTCAATGGGATTTTTTTTCGAAGTCGAATGGGGACTTAGAATTGGCACGGGGTTTTGAATTTTTAATAAAATTTGAAAAATGATTATTCTTCTTTTGCGGCCAATTTTTGCGGAATTTTTTTGGATCTATGAGATAGCCTGCGATTATCAAGAAGATTTTTTCTGAAGATAAGGGGATCTTCTGGATAAATACTTTCGAAAATTCAAGTTCCAATGAAATGAAGTAATATTTTGCAATTTTCAAGGAAATATCGGATTCTGGGATCAATATGGAGAACGGTTTCTTGATAAACATCTTTGAAGTTTTCAAAAATCGGAAATATCGATTTTTTTAAAGTGAGATTGTTTATTAAGACGTGGTTTGCAGACATTCATCAGCAAAATCTGGGGAAAAATGAAAATTGTCAGGAAATTATTCTAATGCTTTTTCTCCGTCCGCCCTTTTTATTGAAAAAGTTCCTAAAACGGATCTTGTTAAAATTTAATAGCTACGAAATCCCTTCGCTATACTTCAATTTTCAAACACTGATGATTTTCCTTTTTTGGCATGTTTCTTGGATTCCAAAAAATCAAACTCATTTTATGTCATATATTACGTACAATAGCCTCTCATCTCGAAAGGTGACTTATATTTCAACTAATAAAGGGGAATTTATCGAGTCTATAGATTTTCAAATTCTCTCTACACAAACTATTGTACATGGTTAGAAGTGGAGGTTTTTCCTTGAATCTTAAAAATCCACTCTGAAAATTCATACCTATTCCACGAAATTTAAGCAATTGCTTAAGAAATTTTCTTTGATCGAAAAATAAAAAATAAAATAAAAAAAGGGGTGGACCAGTACGAGGTGGAATGATGAGAGGTCGCGGTGGAGGTCCTGGACCGATGAGGGGCAGCCCCCCGGGTATGCGAGGACGAGGTGGACCTCCAGGACGAGGCAGGGGTGGACACTACCCGCCAGGGTAAGATATTACAAATGCACTGAAACTCTCAATCATCAACTTCAGAATTTAATCTTTTTAAATACGATTTTTGCATGTGTCAGAGGTCCTCCAGATGCTGGACTAGCTGGAGGTCCAGGTGGCGGTCCTCCCCCACCTCCGGGGATGGGTGGACCCATGAGAGGTGGATCCAGGGGGGGGCCAGGTGGTTTCAGGGGACGAGGACGTGGCGAATTCTCCAGAAGTGACAATCGCGGTGGAGGCTTTCGTGGACGTGGTGGGGGATCCGATAGAGGGGGGCGAGGCTCTGGTTATGGGTGAGTAATTTTTTTCAAAATTTTTCCCCCCTAAAAATGTGCATTTTCAGTCATAAATTACCCTTCATCCCCTTGGAATGTTTACGTAACATGATTTAATTATATTTTAATTAAAATTCCTGTCCTCACGTATACCCTTTCGGCTCTTTACGTATTTACCCTTCCCACCCCCCGATCCCGCTGTACCGCATTCGCTAAGGACGGAGGAAAAACCTCACCCTGAGGGGAAAACATTGGCCAGGTACAGTCGTCCCTTTTACGAGACTACCGCTCAGTAGTGAATTGTGAGATCAGAGTGTTACAAATTTTTACAAATTTTGACTGCCCGTGACGAGAAGTGAACCCGGCATGCCAGTCTAGCACTCTAACCGCACCGCCACTACCGTCGGTCAATTATAATTTAACTATTCTCATTGTTAATGAATAAAGTTATGAGTAAAGTCAATTATCCTGAAGACTATAATAATAATAATTAGCTTTTAAAAATCAATGATTTATAAAATTCAAACCTAGATGGATCCATTTATTCAATATCGTTGAATCTTAAATAAACGATATTCCAATGCAACAACTGATTGAGTGGATTCGATACTTTTCTATTTAGTCCTTAAATTATCCTATTGAATTGTATGAGATTTTATATCAATTCATATGCATGTAGATCTAATACTTATCTATAGATTTCTTGTTTTAAATACATAATGAAAATTGTTAGCAATACCACAGTTGGTTCATTTAGCATTCAGTAGTAGTTGGTAAAAAAAAAATCCTACCAACTAAAAGGCTAAAAAGTAAATACAATTCGGAGTTTAATGGAGTTCTCTTGAAATTCTCCATAGTTTTCAATAAGCTTGTGTGGTTATTCATGGCTACTCATAATAGCTACTTCACGTGTAATACTTTATTTTGCATGTTTCATTGAAAAGGAAAGATGATCTTATAATGATAACAATCAAGAATCATAAATTCATAGTCACATTTAATTGGCAATAATTAGATTTAATTTGTTCTTTCAAATAATAAGTGAATTTTATTACGAAGCTTGAGTTTCTGGATACAAATGAAGATGTTCTGATGAAAAAATTGTTTTGATTTTATTATTGTTTTTATTGTTTTATTATTTGTATCCATCATTATTAATTATTATTATTGATTTTACTCGTTTCTCAGAGGATTTTCGAGAGGAGCGCCACGAGGTGGAATGGGTCGTGGCGGGCCAGGATCCTTTGGCGATCGAGGTGGAAGAGGTGGAGGCAGCGATCGTGGAGGTCGAGGTGGCCCAATGAAACGAGGAAGACCTCCTGGCGTGGGTGGACCACCAAAACGTCCCCGATACGAAGCCCCACCACAACAAGCTGCCAATGGTTATGCCACACAACCCACAAAGTAATTATTTACCAATTTATGAATCAATAATGAATAAGAATGTTATTCATTTCCATGTTTTATTTTTCGTTTTTATTACATAGAGACCCAACAACACAAAGGTCAATTACAGGATCAAATGAATTATATAAACATAATTTAATGAATTCCATTAATTATTTTACTACTCAAAATTAAGTATACATGAATAATGTCATCTGTTTGACAAGAAATTATCCTGGCAGTGTCTTCATCAATTTTCAAGAATATTACAATTTTCCTACAAAAATCATACGTCAATAATCATGAATTACTTATTTCTATCAATTTAGCCGATGACTCAATGGCATATATTACAGCAGCGAAATTATTATTATTGCAACCTAAATGACTTGTGTCATATGAAAAAAAGGAAATGTGAAAATCATAATGACCTGAAATATCCTACATACAATCACTAATATACATAAGAATTATGTAGCCTTGTGCATTTCTATCTGTTTTCGTTAGGAATTGAACATACAACACTATTCTATTATCAGCTCGCAACGTTTCGATTTATTTATTTCCATTAATTAAATTTCGTCAGCCACTTAAGGCCAACCTAAAGCACCAAATCAATAAATGTTGCCCATTTTTATATTAATCTTGAAAATGTCGTCTGTTTATCTATATTCATATATAATTTTTGTGTAGCATAGAATAATAAATGAAACTTTGCGAATTGATATGATGCACTATGAAGGCCATTTATTATTTCCCTGAGACACAAATAATTCCCTGAGGGAAGAAAAATTAAGGTCCATCATCCATAAATCAATTTAACATAAATTTTCATAAATTTCATTAGTCCTTGATATATTTTAATTTGATCGTTCTTCGGTTGGAATTGTTATTAAGTTTGTGAAGTTGATATGAGATTATGATATTTATTAGTCATTAACTTCATTATAGATATTTTTTATTTTTATAATGTATTTGTTTACATAAAAACTGATATTACTATGCTAATTCCAGATTTCATTCTCATTTCACTTAAAAGTCACATTATCCAAAAATGATTGACATTTCTTATTGAATTATTCTCGTTTGAGCACAATTTCATCTTTTAGTCAAGGATATGGAGCCTCTGGGAATGGATATAGTCAGCCTCAACAACCACCAGTCACGGGATATGGGGCACCAGGGGGTGGCAACACTGGATATGGACCAACTCACGCTGGTTATCAACAGACACCTTATCAGGGCTATGAGAGCTATCAACAGCCCTCGGATTACACTCAGACTGCGGTAATTTAGTCAATATGATAAGGGAGAGTGGAGCAAAATGGGGCAATTTTACTGATCAATAACTCAGAATCGGTAGAATGAAATTGAATGGATGTTTCCTTCATATGGAAGCTGGCACGCCGAGCTCCAATATGAATTGAAAATCCTTCAATTTCAGTTTACCCATCTCAAATTATTGTTAATTGAAGATCATTTTCCATTTTGCCCATTCTCTACATCGTATAATCAAGTTTTTTAATCTTCAATCATAAAATTTGGATAATCTCTAGTGATCCTTTTCAAAATTTGAAAAATTATCTCTGGAGTAAGAACAGATTCTTTGAATTTTACTCTACCATTGAGGAAATTTTAATTCCTTCGTTTTCCCCCCATAATCCATTGAATTCATATTTTCATTGATTTAGGGGGTGGAATAGTTCGTTATCTCGAAATCCTAATAAAAAATGACGAAGAAGGAATAATTATTAAATTTCAAAGCAAACCTAATTTACGACCTCTGTGCACGATTTATGTAGGTCGCACATTAGATCCATTATCGATTCTATCATTACTTCTCGCGTAATTATTTACGGCGATTCCGAGGTGACATTTTATGACACTTCGGCCTTAAAATATTTAATAATGGGTTTAATCATGGTTTAATCATTAACAGGGATATGCTGCACAAACACCAGCGGATAACCGATATGTCCAAACGCCGGCGACCGGTGGATTCAATTCAGATCCTTATAACTATGGGAAAGCACCACCCCAAGGTAAACTGAAATTTTTCCTTTTATTGAAAAAACTGCATGTCTGTGAGATGACTATAACGAAAAGCACGAGAAAAAAAGTTGTGGAACGAATTTTATTTCAGTATCTGTGTTTTTTTGTACCACCTCGGTAATACAAAAAACAGGGCAAAGTTAAGTGGTAATTTGTCCTCTGGCTCTTGCTCGAGAAATGTACGAATTGTCAAGATAATTTGCCCTTGAATTTGTAAATTTTACTCTGAATTTTTTCTTTGCAGAGAAACTGCGGTTTTTGCATCCATAGATGTAATTTTGTGAATAAATAAATTTTAATATTTTCTAAAATATACGTCCTAATAATATGAATAGAAAAAATTTCAAGAGAAAATTCGAGTTTATTGACAATTTAAAATCAGCGCGAAATGAGAACAGAAAGCACCAGATATGTTTTCATACGTGTCTAGAGAATTTTAACCGATTTTTCTCTTATTGTGGTGAGAGTAGTAGATATTAATGTAGTGTACAATGGGTGGACAGTGAATTACCAACAGGAGGCAGTTGCCCCTGCACTGGGTGGTGGTGATGATGGTGGCGGTGGGTACCCTCCTGGCAATCCCTATGAAGATCAATCTTGCAATCCCAGCGTTATGGCAGGCCGGACCGGTGGGGGTTACTCGACACACGGCTACGGTTAGTTTCAATCATTATTACAACATACGTCATAAGTCCTGGTTCATACCATAAATAGCGTTTTTACCTATTGAGTATTTCATTTTCATCGTCTTAATTATTCATTTTTCCCACTAACGAGTCGTCTGAAAGACGTCGGAAGTCGATGAAAAAAATTACATAAACCCCCCAAAAGTCACTATTTTCCTCCAAAATAATTCCGAAAACAAACAAAAAATTGAACTATCTACATGGAATTGACCAGAAATAAAACTTATACAATTTCTATTAGCATTCTTTCATGATCATCGTAAAATTGAAGTAGTTTTGTAGATAGTTTCAAGTTTAGACAATATTTTATCATTTTTATTGTAATTTTCTATTTATCATTTGATTAATCGATTGTAATTCTCGCATTATCATTTCAGATTATTCAACTCAAGACGGTGGCTACGGAAAACAAGACTACGGTAAGTACCAGACAGTAGAGAGCCAATACTATTGAATGAAGCGTCAAAATCCGTAAATTTATATCGGTACAAATCTTCGAAACCATAATATAAGCTTAAGTACGCAATCGCAGAGGTTAAATGGACTGGGGGAAAAAAAAAACAAAACAAAAATATCATGAAAAAAATGAGAAAGCGCTGAAAAATGTTACGAACGCGGAGAATTCACACAAATCCATGGATTCAATACTTTTAATCACCGTCAAAAAAATTGTTTTTCCTATTTTTTATTAGCGCTTTGTTATGATGAGATAACTACGACCCCGTAAACGTTTAGAATTTTCATTTTAATTTGCATACATTGGGACAATGCGACCTGCCTTGAGTAACCATAAATAAAGAATATGCAGATATTCAGGTATCATCAGTCGGTGACTTTTTAAAAATGAAATAAAGGGAAATTATTGAAGAGTCAATGGAATATTGGAGACTATAATGTTCGCAGGTGGCAGTGCTGGTTACGAATACACCCAGTCCCAGCGAAATTATCAATAAGAAATAAAAGCAAAAGTTAGTAAGAGATCTAATTGAGAACTGCGTTCATCATTTGACCTTAAATTTTCATCTTTAGAAGGTTCGTCACTCATAAATCGATCGATAAACTAAATCTGATGAATTGAATACAATCACACATTAATTTTAACGATTAATAATATCATATACATATAAGAATTGATGAAAACAATTGAAATTTTTAAATTCATCTCGTTGTCGCCAGAATATGCAAAAATATTGGGCAGATGATAGGAGAAATATTATGCAGATGATGATTGAGCTATACGTAAGCACTAAAAATACACTAGGAATTAATTGAGAAAGTAGAGAGAAAAAAAAATAGCAAAATATTTGACGTTTTGAAACGATCCCAAATTAATTTTACGGATTGATAATTTCGCTTCATTGAAAATTGGTGGAAACGGTTGAATATTATTATAGAATTTGGTCGTCATCTGGGAATTTTCCAATATATTAGGCAGAAAATATACTGCAGATACCAATAAGCACTAACAATACAAACAATCTCTATAAATTCATCAATAAAAAATATTTGACGAATTGGAAACAGTTACAGATTAATTCTATCCATTGACTACAAATTTCAAGGGAATGCTAAAATTGAAGAAAACTAATAGAATAATGAATTTAAATTCGTGGTCACCTGAAAATTTTGGAAAATGATAGGCAGAAGATTGGCCTGAATCTACCACAAATGAATATACTACGAATGAGCACTAAAAATCCAGAAAAAAAAATCCATAAAATAATCAATAAAAATTTGACGATTTAATAATCTCGCGTGTATTGAAATCATAAATTATATTTATCAATACAGGAAAAATTCATTAAAACAAGTAGAATATTTAATTGCACTAGACCGTTTCTTGAAAAATTTCCGAAAATGTCCTAAAAAATGAGCTTGAACGATAAATAGAAGATTTCTTTATAACTTGATCGATAAGAAAAATCTGACGAATTGCAAATAATTCCCAACTAATTTTAGCGATTGATAATTTCAAATGATTTAAAACATTTATGAAATAGCTACTAGAATATCAAATTTAATTTCGTTGTTACCAGAGAATTATCAAAAATAATACGTTTAAGTACTGAAACTACAAAAAAATAAATGAGAGTGTTGTATAATTAAGCCTCACATTGATCATAAGAAAAAAACCTTTTTTGTTAGCCTTTCTATTCTCTGAATCGCAATAAAAGCACCCATAAATTGTATAAACAAAAATTTAGATGACTATTTATTGACTGGGAATGAGCATACAAATCACTATCATGGGGTGATTAATTTTAAGGAGAAAATTTCAATCATTGCATCATCTTTAGTTGTTTTATATTTTAATTTTTATATCGTTTTGAATATTCATCCAGGATACACTAGAGTAGCGCCAGTTTCAAAAGAAAAGATTTATTTATTATTTTTCCGAACTGATTCCGAAGTATTAAGGAATACTTAGAATTTTTGTGTGAGATTATGATTTTATGATGGATGCAAACCCTATGCAAATGACGATGATTATTTTGTTTTTCAGTAGGTAACTAAAGAAAACTGACAATTAAGTTGAATTGAAGCACGATTAAATTGAAAATACTCCCTTTCATGTGTAATTTATATACTTTTTCGAATGAAGGATGAAATTCATGGGTCGATGCAACGTTTCTTTATCTAACTATAGCGACATACTTAAATCTATGACATGTATGAAAAAAAACCACAAAATAACAGGTGAAAAATGAAAAGAACAATGACGATAAAGAAATCATTAGAAGAGAAAAATAAAAACACTTGCCCATTTTTTTCATTGACACCTCATCCTTTGCACTAGAGTGAAAAAAATGTTTCGACAATGTTTAATTAATGAAATTCAGATACTTATTTGTCCAATAATCCATGCTAAACCAGCTAAACTGCCGAATAGGAAAGCAACGAAATCCATTATTGTGAGAGCAACGCTGTAACGAGGTCTATGAGGTCATCTCGTTAATCAGTAACATGTAATTAATGAGAGGTTAATAAGGGAAGACGTAGGTATTCTGCAATTGATAATGAGATTACTGATGGATATCAAATTTTTATAATGAATTGGATTGGTTTAATAGTTTTCAAAACTTGGGTTTTTGGTGAGGGGAAACTTTCTGGAGTGGAAAATTCTCAATTTTCAAAATTATTAATGAAAAAGAATATTAATTAAGGAATAAACATTCCTGTGCAGGGAATATTTAGGTATTCAAAATTATTTGAGAGAGGTTTAAGAGGGGGAACAAATTAATTTCATAGATCTTAACCAAATATTATTCATAAAAAATAAATGTATTGGGACTGTCAATTACGAGGGGATGAATTGAATTTAATTTGACTACACTTCTGATATTTCCTGACTCGATGAGATGTTTTACGCAACTTTAACGTTATTTTCAAGGTTGAAAAATTATTCTGTAAATAACAAAATTCTCCAGCGGACTTGAGTAAATTTCCAATTCTCTATTATTTTGTTATTTATATTCCATTAATGATTATTCTCACACCCTAATTAACTTTTTCTCCACATCTTGTTCCTGTTTTTTTATCCACCCGATCGAGAAATTGTTCTCAATTGTCGAGTTTTTGGACAGTTAACTCTCGAAGATAAATTCCTCAGAATAAAAAAAAAATCATCACAGGCCGAATTGCAATCAAAGGAATTTCTACTTATCTCGGAGTCTCCACTCCAAAAGAAAAAGTCGAGTATAGAACGATAAAACATTGGAAACGACAGATTATAATTAAAAAACAAAATCCAAAATGGAATAATCAAATTTGAAACGGAAGAATTAAAACAATTGAAAAAAAAGTGAACAAAGAAAGAAAAAAAATAAACAAAAGCAAAGAACAAAAAAAAACTAAAAAAATGCAAAATAAGAAACTACGGTGACCGATTTAATCAGGTGAGTAAAATCAATAAATCAATATATATCCGTAATTTGTTTGTGATAAAATCATGAAAACCACAAGTTCCAAGCTAATTGAATAAACATGAAAGCAATAGAAACAATAGAAACAAGTAAACAAAATTGAAAATACGAGAGAGCCATGAAATGTCGTTAAAAAGATAATCACGAGTGGCATTATCCTCGAAACTCATTGAGTTTCGCATAGGTCTCATTCACTGCTAATCAACCATTATTTACTGAGCATTTGATGATGAAAGTGTAGCAATGAGAGAAATTAATTTTTATATGAAATTCAACACAACAGTTGTTGAGCGACAGTGAACACAAACAATTTATTAATAATTATAGAGAAGAAAAAAATGCTATTTAGTACGTGCGAAACATGAGATTTTCATTCGCTAGGTAGATAGGAAAAATGAAAAAAAAAATCAATCACAAGAGAATGAATAATCAAAACTGAAACACGGGAAAGCCAGGTAAAACGTTCTTCTGTAATTATTAATATCTCAGGATTAGTTGAGTGACATGCAATTGTTCAAATGGGTTCTTTCGTTCGCGAGATATTAGAGATTAAAGAAGGTTCGCTTAATCTGGCTGTCTCCGCAGTGATTCTCAAAATTTCTAGATTCTCTATAATTTTAATTCCATAAGTATTCTATATTATTTGCTTGTGGATGATGAATGGTCTTATGGGCGAAATCGTTGCGAGAATCGACTGTGATGACATACAAGCAGAATTTAATCTAACACTTGTAGAATTCTGTCTGCAAATCACATTTCGAACAATTTCTTTATAGACGTTTTAAATGTGTTTCACCACTGGATCATTCATTCTGAATACAATTTTTTCAAATGCTTGTCATTAAAATTTTATTTTTACTTTAGGATAAAAAAAAAACAAGATGCTGCCTGAGAATCACCGACCATATGACTGGCGCCTGGCTTTACTCAGTGGCCAGAATAGCGTGGCTCCATTCTCCAGTGACCAGGATATGAAAATATTGAATGATAATCATGAAGAATGATGATGGAATTTGTTGGAGGAGTGAGTGAATAAAAGAAAAATATGAAACGGTAAAAAAATTCCCTTTTATTTGTTACTGTTTTTTGCTTTATTTTTCTTTTAACGCAAAATATGATGTATGACCTATATGACATTGTTTGTTTCATATTTTCGTGCTTATGGCAGTCTTAATACTTGGGTTATCGTGGTGAGTTGTAGCGAATTACAATTAAGAAGTGACTGTGCTTTTCCAGCTGTATTAAATGGCATATTCAATAAGTTGGGAAAAGTCGAATTGTAATGCTCCACCACTTGATCACTAAATTATATAACGAAAAGAGAACATTATAGGAGAGTTTGGGGTGAGGGGCAGGGTCCCCAGTTGTGTCTGCGAATAGTCAAATGTCTAGCTTCTGTGGTTTCCGATAAATCTCAGTTTTTTTATTTCGTTATTAATTTCTTCATTAGTTATACACCCCAGCTAACTTTTTTTCACGACATCATGAAATAATTCCCAATCGTCTATTAATCAGGCCGGCTCGCTGTCAGCTATTACTCCCTTAAATATACAAAAAGGGAAAGCCGTTAGATCACGAAAAGTAACAAAATGCCCATGATGATCAAATGACTAGTTAATGTCATGTTGTCAATCTTCTTTTTTGCTGATCGTTGGACAGAAGCGTCACCTGGACGTAGCTATGGCCCTCTCTCAGGTTGATTAGTCTAAAGAAAAAAAAATTCTTAATTTTACCAAATTCCTTCGAGACAATTCAACCATTCCAACCAATCAAGGGTATTTATTCATTTTTTAAATGTCTTTGAACTCAATTTTATCTCCAATTTTCAATGAACATGAGCCAATTCTAAGTGTAAAGTTAACATCTCATCTTTTATTAACGTTCCGATAGCTAGTTATTGGTGTCACCCTGAAAATTGAAATTCATAATTTATATTTCTGAAATGTCGACGTTTCATGACCTTTGAAAGACTCACCGATGCCCCCCCCCCCCTGCCTCCCCCCACTCTCTGTCTCTGTGTGCACGTGTGTGTGTGTGTGTGTGTGTGTGTGTGTGTGTGTGTGTGTGTGTGTGTGTTTGTCGCGATCGATAGATATTATCAAGGATAAGATCGGAGTCCTTTGGGAGCCAAATCCTCCCACCCCTTTTGAGTTTTTGAAGAAAAAAGAGCGATAAAAAGTGAATTTTATCTTATAATTTGCCTTCTGTTCACGCTCCCGGGCGATCAGGTGTCAAATTCATAATTGGTCATAAATTCATAATAATTATTAGTTTTTTCAATTTACCGATTACGTTCTTGTTGCTGTATGTGCAGCCTGTCACCACGCCGGAGTGGTAAAATAACACTAGTATAGCATGAAGCTTCGGTAGCAGATACAGCTGACACTGTTGCACATTTTATAATTTTTTTCGTGGTCGATGAACCTTCGGAGCTCAGTAAAATCCAGTAAGAGTAATGAGTTTTTTCCCCGTAGTAATAAATCTGAAATATGTGATTTTATCTTTATTTTAATCAAATTAAGGGGCCAGGCGAAATAGATGAATATGTTTAGATATGTAGATTCTTACTCACTTGAGATGAGATCATGTAGAGTCCATTGGTAGTGACTTCAATGGATCGTTTGTCTTCCACCAGATGAAATTTATGGAATCCATATCGAGTCTCGTTGCGCTTGACCCAAGGCCCTACGTAAACTGAATAAATGTTTCAAATTAATTTCTTAAGTTTGATGTGGTTAACAATAGCTATTTCTATTTTTTAATATTTTACCGTGAAACTGATCTTTGCAAAACATTTTATAAAATTCGTATGAGGCTCTACAAGGTCTATAAAGTTTGAAATAAAAAAAAAAGTAAATAAATTTCACTTTGTGCCATGGTGAATTATTTATAACCAGACGATTTGTTTTAGTTGATTTTGTTTTAATTAGTTCCTAGCAGCTTCGAGAATTGGACAATTATTGTTAGAGAATGTCTAGAAAAATGGAAAAATGTCAACTTGTTTTGTAAGAGAGAACTAAGAAAAATTAATTCTTCCAAATCTTCAATATCTGCTGTCTCAATGCATATACAGATTGTATAAATTTCGTCTATTTATTGGAATAAAAAATACGTCGATAAATTTTAATCTGTTAGTTTCGAGTCGTTGATTCAATACAGGGTATTATATTTACATGTTTACCCCAACTATCTTGATTTCTTTTCAAGTACAACTACCTGTATCCGTAACGTGTTGCTCGGGTACAGCTCCGACAAACGTAGCCACCAGGGGACCTTCAATGAAATAACAAAAAAAGGTTAAAAAATCATGTTATACTTCTATAATTTAAAAATTAGTTAAGCAAGCAACACCTTTAGCCAATCGTTAGCCAATTGGAAATTCAGACAAAAAATATTTCAATTTTTTAAAACAAATATTGCACTTGAAATACTAGATACGTATTTCATCTCAATGATTTCCAACGATTTAAAATCATTTTTTACAGCTGTTTTTTTAATATTTCTTAAAGGAAAAGCAAAAAATATATATATATGAAAATCCGTTTTTTGATAAAATAAAAATAATAAATTTATGAATTAGATCTGTAACATACTAGAAGCACACACACTCGAATTTTGCCCATAAAAAAGGTCAAAATAATTGTGAAATAAGTTAACAATTTGCTTTCAGGGAGAAAAAAATGCCATGCAATAACCGAATCGAGTGCTGCAATTGCCGCTCAATCCAATTATTAAATCACACATAATAAAAATAACAACAATAATCTAATCCAAGTGTACCCAATCGCCTGCGACTGCGTTTAGGCCTCCGTTTCATCTTTCTTCGTTGTTTACCTCTGACCTCCTCCCTCTTAGCTCGACCCGCACGTCCGTCACTCCAAACTCCCTGCCTATCACGGCTCGTAACAACTTCAGTGTCATTATTGCTGTCAAACATGACAACTGATCTTTCGGCTCTCACTAGGTGCAGTTTATCTGTTCCCCGACTGGAGTGATCCCCATCATCTCCCATTTCTTCTATTTCATTTCTATTGGAATTGGCATCGATGATGGCTTTGTCAAGTGATTCGGCAGGTATTACGTGGACTTTTCGACAGTTCAGACGATTGATTCTGTTTACTCTCTCGTTCCTCAGCATGAGAATCACCAGGTTCGAATTCATTGAATTTATCTGAAAGAATTTGCATGGTTTGAAATGTCTTAATTGCAGTGAAAAATGTCAGAAATAAGTTCCGAATAATTGTTTCATTTTCAGATTTCTCATTTTTAAGCTTGAGAAAAGACTTGTAAATATATATATATTTTTACATTAACTTCATGCAGAAGAAATTCAACTCGTTAGCCAACTTTGGGCTTGCAGTTGAGCCTTGTGGAGCACTTTCAACGAAAGATGTGCTGACTGTTGCATTGTCTATTTTTGTTTATAAATGCACTTATTTTGACTTTGCGTCTCGTGATATTTGATACATCACGTCATACTATGAAGAAATTGTCTGAGAACGTGCTCAATAGTAACAGCACATAGATTATTTAGGATAGTGTGTCATATCAGTGATCTAATTCTGATTATGTGATGTGTTTCTTGGGAGGTTGAATTCTACTTATTAGTAAATTGTACAGAGAAATTTTGGGGTTCCTTCGAGAAATCTTATTGAATTTCGTTATGGAAATCTTCAAAAGATTTACACATCTAAACTCATTTCATCCTTGAAACATTCATTTATACTTGTTCTTTTAAAATAATTTGGCCCACTAAATGTGCATACAGATGCAATATTATTTATTCCGTTTATTTAAAGAAGCTAAATTGAAATATGAAAATTTATAGTGTAGCGTGGACGAAGGGTGGAGCAAAATGAGCACTTGAGATTTAAAGCATTGAAATATTTGTAATAACAGAGAGAAATTCTCCAATTGATAGTCCAGAAGCTTTCGGTCAATAAAAATTCGCTTCTCATTGGAAGAGAAAAAAATTTTCTCATTTTTTCGAAAATTCAATTAGAATTAAAATAATACTTATAATGAAGTGCCCATTTTGTTCCCAGACATTTCTGGCCAAAAAATTTCCTTACCTGTGCCTCCAGAGCCCGCACTTCCCTCCTAAGTTGTGAAAACAGTAAAAAAAATGCAACAGTTATTAAAACAATAACTAAACTCTGTGTTCTTTGGAAAATCTTTGATCTCTTGCTGTTCGATAAGGAGACACTCATGTTTACATTGTACTCAAACACTTTCCCCTGTTTATTATCCACAGTATCGGCAATCCTAATCGAGGTCTCTCTCCTCATTTTTTTCTCCATGTTTCCAACGAAAAATCCTTATCACTTATCGATGGATTTATCACTTCCTGATGGGATTATCCTCTCTGGAAATCTGAAAGATACACCAATTCGTCCTAATTTTCTCACTCGTCCCTCAAAAGTTCCTATTTGGACTATTTAAATATTGAGTCAATTTCGTGTTCACTAGAAAGTACATATTTTTTTTGAGAATATTTTTCGCGCTGTCTATTAATCAATTAGATGTTAATTTCCGAAATTCTCAAACAAATCTTATTGACTGAAAAAAGGAAATTACTTGATTTCGGTTGGAAAGTCTTTAATAAATTTAATCATTCCTGCTTTCAACCGCGATACAATACAAAATCCCCCACGAAGGGTTTTTATCACAATATATTTCTTCTCTAAATTAGAAGATGGTTTTTATTCATGATATCATTATTTTATTTAAGAATAAATTCTTATAATTTTTTCGAATAGCAAAATTCACGTGTTAATCTAATATTTAATTTCAGCACTAAATTATTTGGTAATTTATAAATTGTGACTTGCTTAGTTCACGCACGTCTTGTTCGATAATTATTTTTTCACTTTTTCTCTTTCCTTTTTTGGCTAATAAAGGAGGCAAAGAATCAGAGGAAGGATCAAGTCAGGTCTGTTCACCTCGGGAATAATGCAATAACTGAATGGCAACGAAAAATGTTAGCGTTTAGCTGTCTCGTTCACGTGTTCACACACTCGGAAGCAAAAAATCCAACTACGATATGACACAGCTGCATTGCGAAGGGAAGCGGAAACATTCGGAGTAGAAGTGGAGTACGACTAAGTGTTTCAATATATCTGATTACATTTGTCCGGAATTGTATCAGAGATAACTGCAGGTTTTAATTGAGGGGAACAGAATTTGTTGTGGTTTGTGTTTTTCTGAGAATACAGAGTCATTTATTATATCTTTCTCTCTCTGATCTCGTGGGGCTTGAGGTTTCAAGGGGGGTATTCTGGAGTAACAATGAGAAAATGATGTGGAAAATTAAATTTTTTTTAATGACAATTGCAGCCCCGGTAAAAGATGAAGGACCGTAATAGAGAAAAAGTAATTTTGAACATCACGTTAAATTGCTACTTTCGGCATGTTTTCAATGAAATTAATATTTTTGGGTTTAAATGGAAACAAATACTCATTTTTACTTTTAAAACTCGAGAATATTTTCTTTATTATACTTATTTTTCGGTGAAATGGACATCCTGGAATCGTCAGTTTTTCAGTGATATACAACTAGAATTCCAATAAAAATTTAATACATTTTTGGATATAAAGTTGATATAAAGAATATCCGCATCTCTTGACATTTTTTAATGAAAAAATATCGACTAAAAAGTCGAAAAATAAAAAAAAATTACTGCAAACCTGCGAAAAAAATTATACATTTTTCCGATCTCGTATTTTTGTGTTACAAATCCGAAAACGATGGACGGACATCCCAAACAAAATACGAATATTCTCAGGAGTGAGGATATCCAATGGGCATGCGAAAGGGCCGCTTCAGGCACAAAGTAAATTCTTTGGAAAGTATGACTAGACTGGGCGCTAGTCCAAATAGCTCCCAAAATCGTCAAGAACTCGACAAAATGCTTCAAGGTCTTCTTCAAACAATTAAATTAACGAAATTAAAGAAAACTCACCGTGTCGAGCCATCCTCCAGTATTGTACTCCCAAAAAGAAAGCGAGGAATTAATATTCCCCTCAGTTGTTTTCTCTATTCGCCTCGACAATTCGATGAATTATTAAGCCGCGAAGAAATGACTAGGGCCCCAACGGTTTTCTCACTTGTTTCAGGTTGTCGCTGGGACGCTCTCGAGGCAGTCCATCTCTTTTGTTTACCAGTGCGGCCGGTTTCTCGTAGATCTTCGATGTATATCGTATATATAGGTAGGATTATTCAGTTTCCCTCGTGAAAGAGACTTCGCACAGCTCCAACCGCTCGGCCGGCTAGGCCCCACAAGATAATACCACCGAACTGTTGCCCCGTAACTCTCCGCACCATAAACTCCACACCCGCAACCGGTCTTTGTTGTTTGCTGGTGGCTTCTCTCAGACTCTCTCTGCCAACTCGTCTCGCTCACAAATCCCTAGATCATCGTTCAATAGTCCCTCCTCTGTCCCCTCATTCATCCTTTATTTTATTTATTTCGTTTATTGAGTTTTTTTCATTGCCTAATGAAATGGAGATAATGGAGTTAATGGGTTAATGGAGTTATTACTTGAATTTCAATTTATAAATATCTTTCTCCCAAGTCTCTAGATAATCACCCGATATCCCCTCCTTTGTCACTCTTTAGCCCTTTGTTTGGTGTATCTTATTTATTATTCGTTTGATATAGTTGTTTATGGAATTTATGTTGACGCTATGGTAATTATTTTTTTCCGATTGATGAAAATGCAATTTAACATATCCTAGTATGAGCGGAAAAAAATCTCGACTTTTCTTTAAGTACATTGCTATAGAAAAAAAATCTCAATTAAGAGATTCGTATAGAAAGACTTTATTGGAAGAAGCTCTATGATATTTCAGAGCAACAACACTCCTTAGATGATTTCCTTTAATTGCCAAATTTCATAATTTTATGTAATGAAAAAATGATGACTGCTCTAAAATTAGAGTAAAGGAAGAAGATGATGAAATGAAAGGGGACGTCTTGTTGTCCGAGATAGTAATCACTGCTCGAAAAAAATGCAATTTTTAAATTTCACCGTAAACTCTGTGAAATTCTAGAATTTTGGACAGAGTAACGGTGAAAATTCCTCAATGTATTTAAATTCGCAAAGCACTAGGAATATTCATTGGCACTTTACATTGAATATTCAATTAAATTTGAATTTCCTGGAATTTTATATTACGTTATTTATTATTTTATCGTTATTTATTATTATATCATTATCATATATTATATGCAGTCTAATTACCCTGATTATTCATACATACCGAATTTTAGCCAATAAAATCGTACCATTAGCCAGAACAATTGGCATAATAGTAAGGATTTCAGTGGAAATACTGAAAATTGGATATTTGGAAAATCAACATCGTGTGGTTGGGACCAATAATTGAATGAAAATCGGTTTGAGTTCCTTTTCAATATGTTAATTCAGTCTTCATAAGAGGTTGTGTGAAATAACTTGCTCTCAAATACGAAGAGATTTGATTGAGACTTAATTTTTGCATTAAAAAGAAAACTTGAATGGCTAAATGGTGTATGAATAATCCGTGGAATACCACTGGAGGTTCGAAAATTTATCGAAAATTCGTCTCAAGGTTTTTCCAATGTCTCGAGAGGGGTAAGTTTGGTGCGTTAAAAAATGCTTCGCGCACACAGCACTTTTTAACGCACCAAACTTACCCCTATCGAGACTTTGGAAAAACCTTGAGACGAATTTTCGATAAATTTTTGAACCTCTCGTGGTATTATAACTGAAAATTCATCAATACCTTCGGCCGGATTTTCTGGATGTTGATTAATTTTCAGAGGCCAATGAATCTGAAATTTCTAACTCTTGTTGTTTTACCGACGAAATTATGAAGTTTCAGGAAAAAAATTCCTTAAAGTTGTAATGATGATTTCCCAAATTCCAATCGCGACCACCGCCATTGTTAAGCAATGAATAAACTGTTGTCTCATAGAATTTTAATATTAAACAATTGGAAGAACACAGGAAATTAGTGACATTTAGAAAAATGAGTGAAAAAAAGGCGATTGTACATTGCAATAGTGCTTTGTAAATTCTCAGGTATTTTCCAAACCTTATATTGCATAGCCACAGTTAATACATATATGTACAGTTCGGCAATACCAGCATCCCGAGTGCTTGAATCCTGAGTGTGTGAGCACAAGCACAATCGTTTCTAGGTAATGAAACTATTGGGAAATATCTAATAATTTTGGATCACTCGTGGTATTACTCTTGCAAAGTTCAATTAAATTAAATTCAAATTCAAAATTTTTAACTAAATTTCAAAATGAGTATTATTGAAAATTCAATGATAAGGATTTTTTAACAGTGATTCCGCATTGTCATTATTTTGCGATGTGCAGGCTGCGCATGCAACTCACTGTCAGTGGCCTTTTTATTGGGTTTCTCTTTAATTTTAGATTCTTTGGGAACGGGATAAGACGAAACATTTCTGGCATTGCCTAGTATTTATAGATCCCTTCGATCTTCGGTTTTACTGGAGATGGGCAGAAGAGTCAAATGGAACTAATTCAGTTCAGTTCAAGTAAAGTTCGGTCTTGTAATTTTATTTACTAATTTAATAAATGGCATTTATGTTTTGCTTCTCAATGCAAACATTAAAATTCTACTATTTTTAGATTTTATAATTGTTCTCAGATATTGGTCTTCTCTCATTTTGATATTTAAAACCTCCATTTAAGATCCTTATGGACTTCTCAAGTTGCGATGAGATGGTTTTGTTGAGTTTTTAATTTATTCTTTCCTGAATAAACATTCTTAGAATGATCCAGTTGTTGAAGTGAAACTTCTCTAGGCCCCGTAGAGTACGCCAACGCCGGCGCGCCATATGTCACGAAGTCATGAAACGATTTTAAAGGAATGGGTTCAGTTGGTGGCGGCACGTGAGGGGTGCGTGGTAAGGAGTATTGGCTGAATGTCCCACTCTTCATACTGGTTGAGTAGTAGAGAGTAAGGGGGAGCGTGGATTGTCATAAAACGAGAAAAATGCTTTGAAACGACGAGCCGCCTTGTGCGTGAATGTAAAATTACGGGTTGAGTGGAGATCGTTTAATTTGTAGTTTAGTTTTTTACGTCAAATGTTCAGGAAACAAAAATTTACTGGTGACCAATACCAAATGTTACTTGGGGCAAGTTGCTTGTGAAAAGTCGTCTGAACAATACTAATCACAAATCATTTGAGCGACTTTCGAGAATTACCGACTTATCTTCGGCAAGTTCTGTATTTATTTTACGGAAGTACGGCAGTTTCTTTCCGCAAGTTCTATGGGTCCTTTTTACAAGTACAGAATTTTATTAGAAATTTTATAATTGGGGACGAATTTTGTTATCCAAAAGCGGTTCATTTGCGGAAAATACGCAATTTCATTAAAATGAAAAATTTAAAGTTTCCACTTGTTAATTTCAAATTCAAAATTTGAAATTCCAATTTTGAAAATCGAAATTGAGACTTGAAAATGTGCAATGAAATATTTAATATCCCAAATCTGGATCCCTCCCATACAAATAAATCCCCTCCACAGAAGAAATTTTCTTTTCCATAAAAAAAACTCTCAATGAGAGGTACCGTCCTCTTTTATTGTTCCCTTTCTTCATTTAAAACATCGTTTGGTTAACGTAACTTCTCTCCCACTCAATAAACCTCAAAATACGAAAAAAAGCTGCATTCAAAATTGGGTTTATATTTGAAACTTTTTCTCTCTCTGTGGTACTAATTGCAAGTGTTTTCTGCACTTGTCACCAGTAAAATTGGTACTGGCTGCAAGTAAATAGAAAATTCGAGGCAAACAGTAGTACCCAGTACCTTCAGAACTTCGAACAAGTGTTAACTTTCGCTTTCGGTCAAAATCCTTTGCTACTGGCGACGAGTATTTTTCTCCCTAGTCGTGAGTACCTGGTACTTGCAGCAAGTATTTTATTTGGGTATGTCAGAGTCATGTGAATTCCAAACTGGCATTTTTCCATCAAAGACCGGAAATTTATACAGCGTTCCACATTCAAATGACGTCATAGGATATTGTTGGATGGTATTTTTGACGTACTCTTTTTTTTTTTAAGAGTACGCCATGTATTTGATTCGCCATGGCCTTGTTTTGCTGAAATGCCAAAATACTGTGGCGGCAGGTTCTTCAGCATGGAATATACTCCCCAATGTCTCTTCAGAAGACCAAAAAAGTAGGTCATTGTAGATTTCGGAGCAAGTTCCTTTAATATAGCTACGAAACTAGTTTTTCAAGGACAGTATATTTGATTTTTTTTTTTTTTAAGATGGAAACCCACTAGACAATCAGAACTAGCAAATGCCCACACTCAACCAACATTTTCCGTCGCCCATATTCTACAGCAAAACAACTATGGCACTCGCAATAGAATCAATTACAAAATTATAGAAAATTTTATAGAGATCAAAGAGATTTTTTGACAAGGTTTATCATACATTTACTATTAAAAATCAAAACTCTGGTGATTTTTACACAGGAAAATGAAAGTACATTTCTGGAATGCGTTAACAAAAGAAATATTTCACGATGCGAGTCATCATCTTGCTCATAGTCAGAGGACAGCTACAAGGCTATCCTCTACTTATTCCATTGCCAATAATCTGAGATAATTATACAAGTTGACTCGATCCGAGTAGGATATATAATCTCAAGGAGCACTTTATTCAGCTATTTTATTCCGAATGAATTTGTTAAAGAATTTGCAAACAAGAACATTTTTTAAAATCGATTTTGACAACTCATATATACTATTTTTCTGCTAGGCGTAGCCCGAGAGCTACAACTTCCTCTTACGCAGCGGCCGGGTATGTAATATACTGGCTGAGATATTTAATATACTATTAACGAAACATATTATCTAGAAAATAAATTAAAATTCTAGATTTTTACATGATTTAAGGCCCAGATGGGTTATTGT
Source organism: Psyttalia concolor (assembly GCA_030522845.1). Lineage (NCBI taxonomy): Eukaryota > Metazoa > Arthropoda > Insecta > Hymenoptera > Braconidae > Psyttalia > Psyttalia concolor. The sequence continues at coordinate 8,905 of JAPYZM010000413.1, read as the reverse complement.
TTGTTACATTATCTATGCTCCATTTTATTATCTTCTCTTAACAACAGATCTGATAGTTTTGTTTTGCAATATTGCATTGAGAAAAACATTAGAATTTGCGTGAATTCATAATGAAAACAAAATAAAAACAATTATTGAATGGTGGTACGAAATGTTTTAATTTTTTTTTCTAATCAGGAGAAAGCTTCATTATAAGAAAATTAAAAATTCGCCATTAACCTATGAGAATCGCCATCTAGTTGTCAGTACATTGTGGCGGCCGGGGAGGGGGGGGGGGGCAATTTGATAATAAGTCCCATTTTGCACTGTATATAACCACAAAATCATAAAAAAGCCTCTGTACCGCCGTTTGTTATACTGTTCTCAATATTGTGGAAATCCTTTCACATGGAAATCATGATAATTCGTGTCATTTCATTTCAAAAGAAATTTAACGTGATTAGCTGTCACTATATACAGTAATATTGTTTAGAAATTTGTAAATTATCAGTTTTCTGTTATTTTGTACGCTTTGAAATGAAAAATGGGATTTGTTATGAAATTGCTCCTCCCTCCCCCTATCAAAAAACTCTCTGTACCAGCCTTCAATGATTTTTCATTTTTTTTTTCATTGTCGATACATACTTATTAGAACACTTAGCGCGATCAAATAGTGTAAGAAAAAATGTTCAGATAATTTGTTGAAGGAAGATAATCGTCGATAATAATCGATCCGGCCCATAACCAAGTAAAATATTAACGATAAAAATTCTTTGATTGAAATGTGCAGTTTTTAACTCCTTAATAGGAAGATATTTTTTTTTCTTTGATGTTTCTCATGAGATTTGATTCTACGAAAAAAGTTTGACTCTTTCGGTTATTCACTCCAGCTCCACCTTCTCCATCCTATCATCGATAATTTTTTTCGGATAATGCAGCGTAATCCGTCAAAATTTTTGATATCACTCCGATCGACATTTTGTCGACAAATAGTCACCATACTGTTTGCTGGTAATACAAGTGTCCTCTGACATCATTCACGAGTTATTCGAGTGCCCATCGCATGCCTAATTATGACTCCACGTATTTAATGAACGTATGTGGGCGAGGAGTAACCGACCTTATTCCAGGAAATCATAATTTCGCTTCAAAGTCAAGTATTCTATCAACTACATTAGTATTATTGCTCCTTATACCTTGGCAATTGAATTCTTCGCATGCATTCGAACAATAACCTAGCATCTGGAGGCAATGAAAATTCTCTGATAAAAATTTGTTTTCTCAATATTAAAATCAATCAAAAATCAATTTAGACAAAAATAAAAACTTGATGAAGAAAGAAAAAAAATTCACTTATCAATGACGAGAAAATAACATTTTTTCTTCATTTACATTTGTTTGTTATATTTTTCAACAGTTGGGAATTGGGTAGAGGGAATCCGTTCGACATTTTGATGGTAGGGCAGGGGGATAATGGATGGAAAGTATTTTGGATAGGTAGGAATTCCTTCTCAATATTTCTAGCCCACACATAACTGAAGAAAACATTCAGATATTCTCGGACCGGGAATCGAACCCGAGACCTTCCGTTTACAAGTTGCTTTCACTTTCCTTCTGAGCTATCGGAATATATAATGATTTCCATTACAATTATCTGAACAAGCCATTTCTGTTGTTCTCTCCACTATTGATACAGGATAAAAGCTTAGGAAACAAGAGGCATGGACAAGAAAAACTAAAGAATAGTATATATATTATGCAACACGTGCATTATGGTGTTTTTGGCTCGTGGAAGGTTTTAACACGAGCCGAAGGCGAGTACTTTTGACTGAAAAATTAATTCTTGGTTCAAGAATATTTTTTACTATCATATAATTCTTGAGCCAATCTTTTTCTTTGGCCAACGTGGATACTTAAGGGACATGAGAAAAACATTGGCCCAAGAATTATTTGATAGTAATAGTATATTTCGTAACAAGTGAAAAAAAATGGTTTTTGGTGAGTGGGAGGTTTATATGACGAGGCGAAAGCGGGGGATATAATCCCACGAGTCAAAAACCACTTTTTTCACGAGTTACGAACATAATTTTTCATCTCAATGTATCGAAAAATACATTGTTTCCGACAGAGCGTGATGAACTAATATATTATGGAACATGTGCGTAATGGTGTTTTCGGCTCGTGGGAGGTTGTAACACGAGCCGAAGGCGAGTGTTATAATCCCGCGAGCCGAAAAACACCATTACGCACAAGTTCCATACTAGTATATTCCGTAACAAGTGAAAAAAATATTTGATGTCATTATGCCCGTAATCCACGATTTAACCGAGCACTAGTAGCGGTAATAACAGTAGGAGAAACACAAAATAATAATTGGAATAATATAGTATCGAGAATTGATAAGTGTTGGAGTATTCGCAAAAGATATCAGCTAATGTTCATGCTAACAGAAACTTTTTCAAAGATGAGTAGAAGAATATTTTCATTTCTTAAGTGAACTTCTTTTGTCAGACGTAATTTTTTCTATCAACGCCCAGGTGACAAGTAACGACGAAAATAGGGCTCACCGTCCCCTGAACGAGGGCTCAGAAGAGCTCACTCAGGGCTCGGATTCAACCTTGAATCAAGCCTCATTCAGCTTTCAAATGATAATCTCATTTCAGGGTTGTGGTTTGCCATTTCTTTTTGATAATGTTTCTGATCCATTACCGATGGTTATTTAACGGCGATTGATGAAAGTATAAAAAAAAACACAATTTTACCGCCAGGATTTAATCTATGGCACTTATAATTTGCAGTCCGGCGCCTTACCCATTTCGCTCTCGGACAGCATATGACATTCCATTAAATTATACCGGAACCTGCAAGTGTAGGAATTGGTAATTACATCCCAGAAATTAACCATTTCTGATTTCTGATACTCTAGCAAATAAATTATCTCAACATAAATTATTTCTATTTTTTTATGGCAATTAAGCAGCCTCTCTTTCCAAGGGATGCTATATACATCGTCGAAGCCCAACTCTGTTTGTTTGCTATTCATTGGAAAAGCAAACTTTTCTGCATTCATCAATGTAATAGTTTTTGAATTGCCAAGCTATAGAGAATATATTATCTTTCCGCGCGGGCATAATCGACAGTTTATATACGTGAAGTATCGAAAAGCAGGATAAAAGGTTTTTTTTTTAAATGAGGCTAAAAAAATTTGACCTATGTTTTTTGCTATTCGAGCCCCGTCTGGAAGGTGAATGAGAGTTGATGGTCTCAGCCTCTCGATCCTCGGTCAGAGACAGGCTTGAAATGAGCCTCGCCAATGGCCTCATGAACGACCGTCAAGGCAGGCCATAGAAAACGATGAAATCCGGCCTGGGTCAGGCCTGAGCCACTTGGTCTCGATGAGCTAAGGCTTTCCCAGCCCTGTTTTCAAAGTCAGCTATTAAAGTACTTACCTGGGTGCACTTGCATTGGCGTGTCCAATTTGTTGATTGCAATCTGCTGATAACATCCGGAACGCTCATTACAGTAATCTTGAAAATCCCTTCGCAAACGAAAAAAAATGTGTCTAGACAGAAGGCTGGGGTCAATTTCATGGAAAATTTCACTCGAGTTCCACTGAAATGTGTATTAATTTTTTAGCAATGTCATTGAACTACTGTGCAGTTTCTCAAATCTTATCTTCAATCTTTTTCAAGTATTTGTATTTGAATGTTTGGCTGAGACAAGCATAAAAATATGTAATTTGAAAAACCGAAGATAATATTCAATGAAGCACTCTCGATAAGGAGTTTTTCTTCTGGAAGACTTATTGCATGGAATTTTTTTGCACGAAATATTTCTTATAGAAAACTGGGCAAAAAGTTCGGGAATTCCAAACTTCCAACTTCAAATTCCAAAAGGTGTTTTTATCTAAATCAACAAAGAAATGATTTGATTTGCTCTTCGGTGAGTCCGAACGACTGATTTAAAAAAAAATTTAACCCATTCTGTTCCCTCCTATGCACTAAATCATGATACGTATATTTCCATGTGTTTCGTGGGGGAGAGACGGTAGAAGACAGTACTAGAGCGAAGACTAAATACTGAAATCATCCGGGCATTAGTCGACACTCGTCCGTGTCGTCGGCTGAACGTATCTCCCGACTCATTATCATAAATGAAAGAATTTAGTGAATCGCACTAGTTTTTTATTACCTAGTAAGATAAATGAAAAACAAATTTTAAAATGTGAAATTGTTTCATTGACGAAAAAGAGGTAAAAACTTGGAAAAAATCAAAAGATTGTTTCAATGATTTTTGGGAATTCGTTCAGGTGATTTGTCGATCTGGAGGGTGCGGAAATAAATCAGTGACTGGATAATGGAGAAAATGACTTCCATTATACCGATTGATCGTAAGGTAAAGGTCAAGAGTCAGAGAAGTGGGAAGATATCACCAAGTGACGACTCGACTCGTGCATTTTTTAATTTTTCACATGAAAATTTGAGTGTTTCGCAATCGGACATTGAAGGGGGTTTGAACAAGAAGATCTCATCGCGATGTTCCAAAATAAATCGTCAGATGCTGCTGAGTTCATTGGCAATTTGCCTCTCCATTGTATGTCTCGCGTTTGAAACGATTAAGATTAAAAAGATTGTGGATAATTCGAGAGATGTCGAGATGATCAAGGCCGATCTGGCGACACTGAAACAGAGGATCTATGCTGAAAATCTCTTCGAGGAAATCAAGACATTCGAGCAACAGGTGACGTTCAACAAATTTTGGGGAATTTAATGGATTTCATAAGAAAATAGCGTGCACCCATTCACAATTTGATTTTGATTTATTTTTCACTGAATAATTTCATTGAGGTATTTTTCGTTAGCGTTTTCTCACACCAATTAACAAATTGACTATTCACTTTATTAATCATTGTCTACTAGTAAATATAGTATTTCGAATTTTATCGATTAATACTTTTTCTATTGAACTTTTTCTATTGAAATTTTTGATTGCACATCAATTTGAGTGGATAAAAATTTGCACTCTCATTTCAATTTTTATTGCATAAAAAAACAATGGAGAAACTTTGAGTCGATGAATGTCTTTAGGAAATACTTTAAAAAATAGTATGATTTTTATTTTGAAAAATAAACAATTAGGTTGTGACGTTGTTCAGTGGAATAAATGCACCCTCTCTCCTAGTCGGCCTGAAAAATCAAAGAATGTGCAACCGCACGATTAATATCTTAATTCAACGATTAATATCACGATTGAAATCTTAATTCAATAATCAACAGTTGTTCGCTGACGACAATGACTCAAATGATACAGATCTCGATGATTACGACTACAATTATGACTACGAGATAAGCCAGAATAATTATCTCAGCGATTATGAATTAACGTCCCCAATGAGGAGTAATCAAACTACGATAACAGGACAATCGGAATCTATATCGGAAAAAGATGAAAAAATTTCATCTAACCTCCACGAAACTGATGGAACTGACGAAGGTTCTATCCTATCCCGACATATCAAGACCAAACGGTTCATTGCAGAAGAGCCATCCATTTCTCATTCCATAAATGAGAAAGTAGTAACTTTTCCATCGGAATCATTACAAATTAGTACTAGTAAAAATGATACGAATAGAAATTTCGGAAATTCCAACTCTGGGAGAACAGTTTTTCAGAAGAAATATGGAAGTAGACGTCATAGGCCGCATCGAAAGGTAAATATAGTTCTAAAAAAGATAAAATTCATTAATTTCGATATTTATTAATTTTGTCATTTTATTGGATCAATTGGGCCATCTTTTGATCAGAAGTACAGCTTATGAAATAAACAATTTAAAATAATGTTTCAACATGTAAGATGCAGCAATCGAATAAAACGGCTGTAATCATACCTGCAAATTAGCTCGTATGTTTGAATATATGTTGACATTATTTATCCTCTTTCAACTCGATTTGTTCCCCTATGAGAACAAACTTTTCAAGCTATTCGTCAAAGTTTTACCTTGTTCAATAAATATCTTCTCAAATGAAAGATGCAATGGTGTCGAATTCCCGTCAATGTGCAAAAAAAATGTTTTCACACTAATGAAAGTACACTAAAATTGTCCAGCGACTTGAGACAATAAAATTTTTTCGTATGTGTAATTTTTTTCAGAAAACATCAGGAATGGATCTGAAATCTCTGAATAACCAGGGAGGTATGTCTCGTCGGCACATTCGCCCATCTCGCCAGATATTCGCGGCTCATTACGGTGCCGATAGTACCCTATTTCACGGGGATGACGAACATACAGGAAACGGTCGTGCTAGACACAATGAGGGAATCTTTAAGGCTTGGAGAGGAAGCGACTGGATGGAAGATCTTGGAATGAATCGATACTTTTCACTAGCCAGAGATGGCAGATTAACCGTTCAAGAGACGGGACTCTACATTGTTTATGCACAGATTCATTATCTCGATGAGCATGACGAGAATGGCTTTCATTTGCTTGTCAATGGACGACCAATTTTACAATGCATGGTTTGCCTTTATTTATTTTTTCCTCCGAGTTTATCTAGTTTTTTCTCTAAAATGAACAATAAAAAAATAATCTTTCAAATTATTACTCCGACGGATTCATCGGATCAATTTGAAGATCAATTTTCGGCAAATAATAAGCCAATGTTCCCTGCAAGAATTCTAAGTTCAATGTCTTTACTTTGTCACTGGAGTCATCTTGTTATTGTTAAGGATGAAAGAATTTTATTTCCTTTTTCGTAGGTCTACAGCCCGGGGAATGGCCACAAAAGCAGATCGTGCTTTTCAGCTCAAGTAACGTATCTGTTATCAGGGGATCGTATCGTCTTGAAAGATGTCGGGCCCGCGCGTTACACGTTGTTCCAGGCTGATAAAAGTTTCTTTGGCCTAGCTAAACTCGGCGATAGTCGACAATCTCAACAGACCCAAATGAGACACAATAGCTCTCTACAACAGCCAACTACACCATTTCAATAGAAATATTATTATTTATACATATGACTATTGTCTTCAACTGGTGAGAATCTCTGCTAGATGTACCCATGCATATAATTATGTAATTAGTCAGTAGTGAAGTACATGCACTAGAGGAATTGACTTCACTGTGACGTGTGTTATCAGTGCGATATCAATAATTTAATCAGCAACAAATGCTATTACTGAGATAGTTCATTAAGAAGTATTAATGAATAAAGACGACGATTGAATATTCTTCAAGCCACATTTCGGATTTTTTTCATGCGAAACACCAAATTTTATTGTGTCTTTGTGTATTTGATCATTTTGAAACACCAGCGGTATTAGGACTGTTAATTCACCCCAGTGGAGTTGCCACCCCATAAAAAGGCTGTTTTTAATGGTTGGTGGTAGAGTGGCAATAAGATTATTTCACAGTTCATTACATGGCAACCAGAATTCCCGAATAATAAGAGATAACTCAAGTAAAGTTGGTTATAAGCTAGTTGAATTTAGGTGTACGGAATTTAAAATAAATTAATCCTTATTTGGACCAAAATAAACGTCAAATGCTATATTTCTATTGGGTGGCAATTGATCTGGGGAGAATAATCAAGTTTGCAAGTTTGGCAGGCTAAAAATCTCGGGATTTTTTGACCCAACTTGCTCTCCTCGTTGCTTTGCAACACAACAATCGGAAAATGAGAAAACTATTTATAATCAGTCACTCCATTTTCTTATTAAAAATGGAAAAAATATTCTGTATCTATAAATAATTTGGGCAATTGATGTGTGATTGACTTAAGGGAAAAGAACAATCGAGACTCTATCAATTGGAGGATTTATTGATTCTCTTATTATTAGAAATGTAACATTTATTTTAAAACCATGAATAAATCGATCTTTGATTGACCAATTCATTTATCTTTTTATAATAGTTATCTCATTTTCAATAAGAGAATCACCTGACCCGCGAATTGATTGTTATAACACGAAATAAAATAATAATTTTATGCATTGAAACATTTACTTTTTACGAGTTATTAACAGAAAAGACTATTTGCAATTACCAGAATTGTCATCTCCAATTCTTTCGTATTTGGTAAAACGTGTTTACCTTGAATAAATGTTTCTTTTATTAAAGTTTTATTATGATTTCTATCTGTATTATATATGTATATCCGTCGTTTCACTAATTTCTCGCTTTATGTTCGTCTGGGTGATTTTTGGCCGAAACCATTCAATCTAACGTTGCAGATTCTTTAGCATCGGCAATCCAAATATACGATGGCAGCTTTTTTGAATCCTGATCCAAAACAATTCTTTTCTGATTCAAACCAATTCCGGGATCGGTTTTCCTCAATTTCAGGGCAATTTGAAAATTTTTTTGGAACTTTCCATGAAATTTCAAATATTTTGGCAAAAAAAACTCATGAATAACAAGACCATTCAAAGAATTTCGGAAAATTCATTGCTCGCCTGCAAATCAGGCGCCAACTCCACATAAGTAAAAAAACTCTATCGCAACGGGTGAAAAAATAGTATATTTCGTAACAAGTGAAAAAAAAATGGTTTTTGGTGAGTGATATAATCCCACGAGTCCAAAAACCACTTTTTTTAAGTGTTACGAACACGTATTACGTATATTTTATATATATATACGTATATTTTTTTTTACGTGTTACGTATATTTTTCATCTCAATGTGTCGGAAAAGCGCTTTTCAGTCACTCAACGCGAGGCGGAGAGTCACCGAAAAGTTACTTTTCCGTCACAGCGTGATGAAATAGTATATTTCGTAATAAGTGAAAAAAAATGTTTTTTGGCGAGTGGGAGGTTTATATCGCGAGCCAAAGGAGAGTGATATAATCCCACGAGTCAAAAACCACTTTTTTCACGTGTTACGAACAATATTTTTCATCTCAATGTGTCGGAAAAGCACTTTTCAGTGCCTCAA
>JAPYZM010000412.1:0-32771 GCA_030522845.1 Psyttalia concolor | reverse complement strand
AATGGAGGTGGTGGGGGTAGCATTTCATGTTAAAAGTTATGCTGACTTCAGTATATTCTTCGCTGTTTAATCAATTGTTTAACAATTGACTGAAGACAAATTGTCATTGAAAATGTATTTTTGAAATAATGATACAATCGAGTATATTTTTCATTCATTCTAATTCTGGAAATGTATCTTGATACTTGCAGATAAGGGAAATCAACCAGATTGATGTAATAAAAGACTTGAAACTTGATGAGCTCAAATTAGCTGGAAATCCGGTGTGCAACAAGTACAGGACAAGACAAGATGATTATGTCAGGTACTGTGATTCATTCTTTTTCGTGTATTCTTTCCCATTTATTGGATTTTTAAATGTAATACTACAGGGAATTGGATAATTTTTTTTAATCAATCATGTAAGTCAGTAGCTCATGAACTCAGTAATTCTAGTCCTATAATTAATTACAAAAAATTATTTTTTTTTCTTACGATTAACGTGGAGCTTCCGTGCTTCTGGCTTTTATTTCCTGTCGACAGTGACGTGAGGAAGAGATTCCCAAAGCTCCTGAGATTGGTGAGTATTGGGAAAACATGGATTATTTTGATTAGTCTTAGATTTATTTCGATAATTTCGATATTTTTGGATGGCTGATTCTCATTCATTTCCACAGGATGGAATTGAATTGCCACCGCCAATTCTCTTCGATGTGGCTGATGATTCATTGAAACTACCACCAACTGAGAGGATCTTCGTTGCTAATCCCAAAGCCAGGGAGATTGCAAATCAATTCTTACAGCAGTACTTCATGATTTTTGACAGTGAGTCACGTCAACCATTGCTGAATGCATATCATGAACACGCGTGCTTCAGCTTGACGATTACACCGTGTCCAACAATGAATAAGTAAGTTCATTGAACCATGCTTTCAATGCGAGAAAATTTACACTTGTAAGGAGATAGCTTGAGTTCGTCCAAAATATCTCAGAAATTTAATCACTTCTCATGGATTCAAAATGATTACACTCATGCGTATAGTATACGTTAATATACGTATATGGACCTCGTATTTAAACAATTAGTTCTAAAACTAATTAAAAATGCATTCTAAAAATACTCAATTATTTTCTTTTTTTGCAGATTTAGTGATTATACTAGTGATAACAGGAATTTACTTCGTTCGACTGATGCTGCGAGGAGAAGAAAATTGTTAAAACAGGGGAGATTACCTGTTGTTTCTTATATATCCGAAATGCCGAAGACACAGCACTACTTGAACAGCTTTACGATGGACATTGGACTTGTTACAGTAAGTAACAAACAAGAAATATATTACACAAACGGAAAAGACTGAAAGAGGTCTTTATTGGTGAAAGGTCACAAAGCAGCCCAAAAGATATTCTAAATGTGTCTGAACAAACTATTCAGTCTTTTCAAGTAACGATACCTACTCAACTGAGGGGAATCAAACATTCTCAAACGAGTTTTTTTCTGATAAAAAATAATTTTCCGTTGAACATTCCAAGAATAGCTTGAGAATTAGATGAAATTGTGGTTAAAACGGTAAAATATATGGTCAGTAAGCAATTTTCATGGCAAAAAGAAATGTGTTAAATTGTACCGTCCGCATTTTCCTTAAAGAACGTTCATTTCAAGGGAAGTAAAGAGTCATGTTGCGTTCGGCGTATCGAAAACACGAAGATAACAACGGCATTCTTAACTAGATAGACAATAACGATATGATACGAGCCATATAATTAAGGAACAACATATTGCTTGAGTAACTTTATTATATTCATGTCCAGCATCGTCTATTAATTTTTTGTAACTTTTATTGTTTAGCGGAATCGATTCATTTACATTGTTAGTCAAGTTCTTCTGGTCTGCATCTTAATATTTTCACTTTGTGGCCTTTCGCATATAATTCGCATTTAAAAAACAGCACTAATTTATAACATCTCAATAAATATTAAATCTAATAATATTACCTACTGCGTTTGTTACTTGTTACTACTTCGGACAAATTTATTTGAGAGTATATTTGTTTCCCTCTGAATTTTACCAATTCAATTAAAATCAACTTATTATCTCTGTTCATTTTTTGAAGGATGCAATGATGCTAATCACCATCACCGGGTGTTTTAAAGAAACCGAGACAAAAGATAATCCAATTCGTTATTTTCACCGTACCTTCATCATCGTTCCCGAGGGCACTGGATACTGCATAAGAAATGAGCAACTCCACTTGGCGCACCCAACAGTAGCCCAAGAGAAACAACTCCTGCAGGAAATCCACAATGCACCAGCTCCAGCGCCAGTGCCATTACCGTCGACCTCAGCAGCAATCGATCCATCAGATCAAGTAAAACAACAAATGACATTGACCCTAAGTCAGCAAACAAACATGAACTTGGAATGGAGTCTCAAATGCCTGAAAGAGGTACAATGGAACTTTGATAACGCGTTAGCTGCATTTCAAGAATTCTTCAAACGAGGACAAATTCCTCCGGAGGCATTCAAAAAGTAGAATTACATGATTCTAATTGGATAAGTTAACATGCAACGATTTTTCATTATGTCTGGTCGGGGGACAAAACTATGTGATAAATGAAAATAGCTACGTGATTGTTCTTCACGCACAGAAACAAACGATTATTATTTAGAGGCATGAATTAAGTAGGCGTCACAAATTTAAGTTGTCTCGATATGCCATTGGCTATCTTATTTTAATTGGAATTTTAATATCTGAACTTAATGGTTTACTTACTTAAATTTGTGATGAATCTAATCACGTCAACTAGATGAGGATTACTGCCAAAAAATGTTCTTCGCGAGTAACTGCAAACAACAACAAAACAATATTCCTGTAAATATGACTCGGTGCAAAAATTTCGAGTGTTCTTCTGGCACTCCAACACTGATCAATAGTTGTACATGGATATTCAATGTTTGCTGGTGGAATCCACGATACACGGACTTTCTTTTCATTTCTTATTACGTAATTTTTCGATTCTATTATTTTTTTCAATTAAAATCACAAGTGATCTGCCAGTAAAAATCGAGTATATTGACAACTGTCATTCATAAGTGTCGTGTAAAGAGTGAGAATATATTGAGGATAAATATCTAACTCTTACAGTTATGGAAGAAAACCTACCAAACTTCTGAACTCATGTGAAATTTTTACTCTCGTTAGGTATTCATCATCAAGGAATGCTAAAATGAAAATACGTGATGTCAGGTGGAGGATGATAAATTTTAATTTAGTTTAGAATTTATTTAACTTACTGTGCGAGTGAGCTGAGAAGTTCTCCCAATATGATAAATCAATGATTAGAAGACGTTGTTCCAACCTAAATTCATTGTCAAGTTATATATTTCGTAATTCACTTAACTTCACTGAGAAAACAAAAGTGCTCAGGAAAAGCAAATGTCCTTAGGAATGGGAGTGGGGATGGCTGGATTGTCTCTATTTTCTTCTTAAACTGCAAAACCAATAATCTTCGGATCCTGCTGAGCCCCTGCATCGATCTCGATCTTCTCAGCGACTTTATACAGTGCAGTAACAACATGTAACAGTCTGTCGAGCGTCGGATCGTTCAAGTGCCCTTGATCGGTCCATCAAGAGATGCTCGAAGCTCTAGTGTTGGTACATCAACAGATAGTGCTCATAATCTTACTTGCTACAAGATTATATTGAACACAACATCTGAGCAGTGATGGAAGATGTGAAATCGCCTGAAAGTGATTATCATTTGGGAGACAGTTGGGCAGGGTTTCTGACATTGTGAGAGTCTCCATCATCATTCTCCAGATGAAGAATGCTCTTCAAGAACATTTTTTTCGTCTGAAGCCTCCCTTCCAGCATAGGAGATACTAAAGTATTTGTTGTTTTCCTGAAGCCATGACCTAAGGTTGAGATATTGAGATGTATACTCGTCAGAGACATCTGACTGGAGTAAAAAAAAATAGCTAAATGGAAGAAGCAGATGTAACTCGAGATCAATGAATTTATCTTTAACAACGCCTTCTTTTCCTCGAAACCATCATATTGCTGCTGAACCTACTAAACTCTCATATCTACGTTTTTTCTCTTTAAGTTTTTTTTTCTAGCTTAAACTCGTCATATTCTACATTCATAAAATAATTATTATATTATCATACTATAATGTACACCATTCGAGAATTTTAAGACATTGTTGAGTAAATAATTACAAATGTTGCCAGTTTAGTTCTGGAATTTTTGAGTCGAGTAACAGATGATGTAATTTGCTAAATCAATCGTCCTGACTAGGAAAAAAAAAATGAAAAAATTGTACGAAGTTTTAGTTTGTATCTTTTTGTTCATCAACAATTGTTTTTATTTTCAATGTACATACAACTTTTGGAAATAAGATAGCAAACAAAGAGTATCTATTTAACTACACGAAACAAGAGATGAAACCAATTGCTTGCAAGTTGGTGTCATTGTATGTTACAAGAAAATGAATAAAATAATAAGATAATAGGAGAAATTGAAATAAATTAACTTTCCATAAATACTAGTTATCACTTAATTTATCACCACGACAAGGGCTTTTCAGAAATTTGTATTTGAAAGGCGTCTAGTGTCTTTATGACCATCGCTGTCCTTCATTTCATCCATCTTCTCCTTAGTTTCCCTTTTAAAGAAACCCATCTACAAGGCACAACGTAATATCATGTTACAATATCTAAGAATAATTTTTACATAAACAAATGATATTTACCAGTCTCAAGCCAATGGCAATGAGGAATAATGCCAACAATCCTAACAAAATGCATCCAGTTATAATCCACACGGAGAGGCGGTGAGTTGGTGTAATTTTAATGAATGTAGTTGTAACTTTTGTGATATTTCTAGAATGAAAAACATGATTGTTTGATTAGATAATAAATTTTCAACTTTTTTAACCATCAGTTTACAATGAATATCCTGAAATCAAAGGAAGATAACGGAATTACGTTCACTAGCGTCGTTCTACTATTCCACTAGTGAATTATTAAGCAAACTTTGTCAATGATGAAATCGTACCCAACTCATTACAGTTCATCAGTTAGATAAAGACAAAAGATAAAATTCGTACCCTATTCCTGGAACTGTCCAATTAACAGGCTGCGGAAAATCAACCCACGCTTCCGTGATAAGTTCCATAATTCGACCATTATCCTGGTATCCATGATCTCCCGTCAATGGCAAAAGATTCATAGTGAATTGTAATCTCAGACTTGCACCATCGCGATCGGCATTCAAAACACCAATATCACAAATAATTGTGCCACATTGAACGGCCGTAGAAGAGCAGTTCAAGATGTTTAGATTAGGCATGGATGTGATCGAAGTGGAGATTGTTCCCGAGTTATTAGAAAACATTGGAGCTTCTGGAATCAGCAGCGGCTGTAGAGTGGATTCTAGGTTCCTTTTTAATCGCGAATGGTTGTTATTTGCGTTTAATTTGACTAACTCCGTATCGTCTGAGCCCATGACGTTGGGGATATCCTCTTTACTCTCTACGGTAGGAATATCTTGAATGGAGCACTGAGAAAGCCTTCCTGATATCAATATCTGTGAATGAAAAAATCATCAAGCGATGCGTTTTTTTAAAGGCCAAAGTGGAGCATTCTCGTGTTGCCCAGAGGACAATAGAATTTTTTTTGTACACGATGAGATATGTCGAGGCCTGATCAGAAGTTTAAACTCAAATCATTTTTTTTTCAACCTTGCCCTGAACGAAAGACTCAGGTATTCTTGAAGAGACTATCTTAAAGAATAATGAAATGTTTTATTGGTATTTACGAAAATCCAACCATCGGTTTTTGCAGCAAAACCAGAAACTTCATATCTCCAACTCGATAAGGAACTTTGACTGTCAGCCTAGTTGTACAGACTGGCGTGAATCCAAATGTCGAAATTTGATACAAATGTTCAAATGAAATATTTCGAGTACTGTCCTCGGTTGATAGAATGTCATAGCTGCGCTCATTTGCGCGTCTGCAAAAATATTTATTTATAGTATTCATCGACATTTAGAATAATCACTAACTTACGAACACTGACCCTTTTAGAATGAGTGATGCATTGCTCCTCATGTGAAGGAGGAATACAACAGATGAATCACCATGCTGACGACTCTGGGTTGCAACAATTGCGGTGAACGTTAAATTGGTATTGTCGTGGGAGCCATTGTTGATTTTACCCATGTTCAAATCAAAACTTAATGTATTCTGGAATGATTGGAAGTGGTATTAAGCTAATGGGCTTCAATTAGTCTAGAGAAAATTCAGTGTCCTGTTTTTCCCTCTAATAATGGTAGATCAACGAACGCATTTCTAAAAATTTCAGACTCAAGGAGCAAACATATTTTGATAAGAATAGAAAATTCTAAGGAATAAGTAAATTTTATTCGGACTCCAGAGTCCGATTAGAATCGAGGGATTAAAGTTCAAATTAATAAAATTTCTATACTAAAAGTTCAATAGAAATCCAATAGAATTTTCTACCTGATTTACAACATTTTTCTCCGCTTTTTTTTCGTGTATGCAACGTAACAGTACCTCATCTAATTTGACCACTTTACGCCTGGACACAACTCTGCAAGAATCGGAAAGATACTTACTTGGGTGAGTAATGGATTTTCTAATTCACAAATAATTTCACTGGTTCCACTGTCCTCCTTTTCTTTACACGAGTCTAATATTCTTCGTAGAAAGATGTTTTTCGGCAGAATTAACGTCAGTACTGTTAAATAGGCTGGTTCTTTAAGATTTGTTACATTAATTTGCAAACTTATGTCCTTCGAGCCAATGATCCAAGTATTATTTTCAAGAGTCTTGTGATTGCTGCAAAGGAAGAAACTCATAATTGATTTCTCCGGTATAATTGCCGTAAGAAAGCCGTAAATTATTATGAGTCAAACCTGAAAAATGTAATTATAAATGTTTTTTTACCTGGCGTCATGAAAAGAACCAGAAATCGATATTAACGAAGTGCAGATTTGATCGTCTCCACAACCAATGTTGAAAGGAATATTTATTATTTGTGGTTCCGAAGATCCGTCATATTCGATGGGGCAGAGAATACACGCAACAATATCTATAAATCGTTTTATATGATAAAAATCATTACCAATGCTATCAGTATTGTCCAATACTCACCACCCTCCTCCGTAATTCTCCAAACTCCATAAGTATGCGATACTGTTATAGATATTGGATCAATATAATTTGAAATGATTTTCTGTAAACGAGAATTTTATTCATATTCATTGAAAACTATATTTTCCAGCAGAAAATATAAATAATATTGGCCAGTTACCGTTAAATTGACAGTCTCATTTAAACACACATTTACTTCTGTGTCACCAGACCAGGAAACATGAGACAAATGTATCTTAGATTTGTTAACACGCTTGAAATTGCCATCGATGTTGATGATCAGATCAAAACCTGAATAACAAATTTGCAATGAAAAATTTATTAAGCCCTACACTAAGAGCAAAAAAAAATTGAGGAAAAACAATCAAGTTCATTCTCCTATCTTTTGCTCTACCGATTGAATACGAAAGGTAATTACAAAGCCAAATTCGTTGGAAAATATACAGGAAATAATATACAGTATATTTTATACTTAAATGGGCAATGAAAATTTTCAGTCAGTTATAAATTTTTGATGAATATTTATTGCCAATCTACTAACCTTGATTTTATTTAAATTATTTATTTGAGTGCGGTACACTCAAAAGAATTATTCAGAATATTTGTAAACGTTTGTTTTTCTCAATATAACTATCTATCGAATGCATCTTACTTTCGTGGCTGGGTGAACCAGTCTTCGTGTGATTGACGCAAACTTTTATTATGAAAGATGTGGAATTTCTATCTAAAGAAGAGGGAATTGTAAATGCTCGAACGCTAGATTTGACTACGGGCCGACTATTCAAAACCATAGCATAATTAGACTTGTAAGCACCAATCGCTAAATCTGGAAAACTGTAACATAAATTGTGTATTACATTGTATTAAATTGTGTATTGTGTATTATTATCCCGAGAAAAATAATTAATTAATGCTACAAACCCATTAAAATCAATATCCACAGGTTTTGCTAGGGAAAATCCAAAAGTTGTGGCTGGTGATGTTACCGTAATATTCTGAGAATTCATTTGGAACTTGGATTGTAATGACGAGTCACCATTATAGATATAAACAACGCCGTTGCCTTCCCAAGGAGCGCCCACGATTAAATCTGAGGGAATAAGTATTGATTACAATGAAACGCAAAAAAAGTTCTCGTTTGGGTTGACATTGCATAAAGTATTTACTTTTTACACGACATGTATCAAAAATTGAATTGAAATGGGTTACCATCAAATCCATCCCTATCCAGATCTCCACAAGTCACTGAGTACCCGAAGAGTCCCTGTTCTTTATGCCCATTTAAAATGGCATTTGCCTCCCCGTACGCCAATCCTAAATTCCCCAGATAAATATAAACTCTTCCATAGTCGTTCCTCCAGTGTGGAGCTCCAACAATAATTTCATCAAGCCCGTCATTGTTGAGATCGCAAGCCGTTAAACTTGCCCCGAAGTACTCTCCAATCGTAGTACCATCGATCTCAGCAATCACAGTTCCTGGATTTGTAGTTGGATCTATGATAGCAACTCTCCCAATCAGATGCCACCCGGGAGCACCTCCAGCGTACAATAATTTCGTTCTGTCCGAGAAATATCCCGACGTAACAGCGTATCCGAGCATTGCACGATCATCACCTCTTGGAAGATAAATTGATCTGCTCTGATCGTGGATGAAGACGCTACCGACTAACTCCTCCTTCGGCGATCCAGTCACCATTTTAGTATTTTTATTCGATGTTGCAGACGGATAATGCACCGAAAATCCATGAAGGGGATTGTACCAGAATTCAGTGGTAAAATCTAAATTAATTAATTACAATTGTAAGTCTCAATCAATGAGCATTATTCATAAAACTTTTTAATTAAGAGATATAACTGTGAAAGATGTTTAAAGTTTAGTGTGATCTCTCAACAAATATTTTAAATATGAAGGATATAGCAAAATTTTCTCTTGATGTAACATTTTATTAGCTGTCAAGAGCCCTGCCTCTACACGAGATCTCAATGAAAAATTGACAATCACTCAGGATAAGTCCCATAAACTCGTTATTCCGTCAGTTTGACTTGTGTTGGTCTACCTGGACTTGTTATCCCACTCATTGATAATTCTTAATTGAACATTACCGTGTCCTCCAAGATTCTTATCATCCAATTCAAGTCTATCTGCAGTTATATTGCCACTGTAACAAACGCCGTGCATGCTTTCGAATCTTGTCGTTGTGGTATAAAGAGTTAACATGCTCCTCGGAGCGCAGACCTATTAAAATAAACGATAACTCATTGTATTTCTGGGTACAAAAGAAAAATGGCAAATTCTCTTGGATGAAGACACAAGACTCACTGTCAAAATATCAGCGCTAGATTCTATGGCCATGGATGCACCAAACCAGCCATAATCCTTTTTTATAAGCAAGTCATGATTGACTGAGCTGATGAAACCTCGTTCTTCAACGAGTTCTTTAGGTTGAATGCGTACAGGCTGAGATTTTTCTGATTGTAAATCGTATCGATAGACTAGACCTGGTTCATTTACTGATGCTAATTTCGATTTTGGTGCCCCGACAATAAGCCTGAGTAGTTAATAAACAAGGATATAGAGAATAAACGTCTTTCCATGTGCGTCAAATATTCCACAGGTGAGGAAGAAGAAAATTAGGATTTTAATGTCGCAAGAAACTATGAATTTAGATAGACACTTCGTCATCTTTGTCAGGAAGCATTCTAATATAATGAAGAAACTTCGTTAATGAAGACTTTAATAATTAATATGGGGAGAATATAGATGGGAGGAAAATTTCCTGAGTAATAGATTGAAAGAACTAATTTGAAATAACTTATTCAATGAATTTCGAAAGCAGTACCAAGCTCAATCTCAAGCTATCTAATTTATCTAAGTATATTTGTGGCAGACTATTTAGATAGAGTGATCTTTTGATCCACAAAATTTCCTACAAACAATATTATGAAATAACAATTTCTGCAATGAAGACGCCAAAGGATTTTGAAAACATGCGTTAATCTCCCTCCGAATTAAATTTCTTCCGAATTCTTAATTACTTCATTTCTTATGTACATCAATGGATCTTGATTAGTGTATTACTTTTTTGTGTGTACTTACCATGATCTGGATGGATTTCGTTGAGCATGGAGGATAATACTGTATCCAAAATAGGAAATTGAAGAATCTTGTAACATTGATGAGGGTTTCTCATGGATGTTATAAGCCGAAATCACAATTCCATGTAAAATAAATAGAATTAATATAAAAATCATATTGTTATAGACCACAGAGCACAAAGCAGTTTTGTCATGTATCATGAATCGTCGTGAAATGCGATGAAACCGGCTCAAATTGACTCATCTGAGAGATTCAAGCACAGGAAACCAATGAGTGATAAGCCAATCATTAGGGTGCTCAGCACAATATGCCTATACTTCTCATAATAAAAAAAAACGTTCTAAGGACGTGAAAATACCGCAGATTATCTGAAAATTACTTTATTTCTACAACAATACCAATCAAAACAATGCACATGAAATATCCTCCATACTATCATACGGAAATTAATCAAACGAAAATGAAAACAAGATTCATGAATATATCTTATGAAATAAATTAAAAAAGGCACTTCGAGTCCTCCAGAACAAACAATGGTTTTAACAATGAAAGAATAAACAATTTTTCTTAAATATTATCACAATATTCCCCTGACTTTTAGATGAGCCGCATGTTGCTTTACTGATCTCGAGTTGAAGGACTCAATCGGATCGTGTGGACTCAATTTTGGACACTGGAAGAAAATAATTCTTTGATAAAAGAGCCGTAAGTGAAAAGTGACTAACTTTGAGAAAAAAGGTTTCTCGATTTTTTTCAAACTTTTCTCGCAAAGTGTCGAGCTACGATAAATCGCCTTAGTATTTAATTTCTTCGAAATCCTTTTCCCGTCTTAATCGGCGAAAGACTTAAGAGAAAATTAATTTCCACAAAATAGTTAACTCACCCCAGATTCCGTTCTTATCAACAAGGCCTCCGCCATTTTTGCATTTAAACGCTTTTCTCTTTCCTCATGATTGGGATGAGTAGATAGCCATGGAATATCTTTGGGCTCTACTTTGAACTCCGTCAACATTTGCATGATTTTCCAAAAAACAACAGCCTCTCTGACATCGAAACACGCTCTCGCTGCCAATTTTATCCCCAGATCATCGGCCTCGCTCTCTGCTTTTCTGCTGTGAGGCAATGTCACAATAACATCGATGAGGTTGACCCCCAAAGCTTGAATCAGAAGAGCAAGTAAATCGGGAAACGTTGCCCATATAATAGCGATCGGAGCTGCCAACAAAACGTCCAATAAAGCATTTCTCGACACCTGCTCAATGGGATGTTGTAACAATACATGAGATATTTCATGTGCCAAAATCACAGCCAGTTGATCATCATTCTCAGTGATCTTAAGAGCGCCCAGAAATACAAAAATATTGCCACCTGGTAATACATAAGCATTCTTAGCATCTGAATCCACTACTGATAACGTCCAGTGTCTATCTGTAACTTGTGGCAAATCCTGGTTGGCTTTTATCAGACGATCCGTGATTCTCACGAGTCTGACATAAGCTGGATGATCAGAATGGACTATCGAGTCTTTATGCATTTC
This sequence comes from Psyttalia concolor, assembly GCA_030522845.1. Classification (NCBI taxonomy): domain Eukaryota; kingdom Metazoa; phylum Arthropoda; class Insecta; order Hymenoptera; family Braconidae; genus Psyttalia; species Psyttalia concolor. Next base: position 20,981 of record JAPYZM010000412.1, on the reverse strand, counting down.
CAAATGAACGTCGAAGGTCAGTTTTCCGAGGACTTTCTGCTGCTCTCTCGTGAGGATTATGAAACGATATCGACCGGTCAAGGGATCGCGCTCCATGTGGGTCAGATAGAAAACGAGAAGACCTGCTAGAACGGCACCTAAGGCTCCTGGAAGAGAAGAAAAAAATCGCATCTCTTCATTATTGAGCTAGGTGCATGGAATAAGAGGAAATATCTTGATCGATTAAACCCAGGGCTTCCTTTGAGTCTGATTGTTCAGACTATGGCGAAATAGAATTCGATTTTAAGTTTTCATTAACATTACAAAAGCGGAAACTCGGTAATCGGAATTTTATCATTTCCCAGCCCACAAAAAGAAAGTTATTATGATTCCGAAAATTGACTATGGGTAGTACATTGTATCTCTACGTTTTATGACCTCTAGAATCATTCCATGACGCTTATGGAGGGGTGTACGTATGTGTGGGTGTGTATGGATTTTTTTCATGCAACTTAATACTGATTAGATTCTGAACAACATCGTCTCAGTGATATTCAGCGGATCCTTAGATTTGCATTAAGATCAATTGGAAAAGTTTCGAAAAATTAAATTTTTATCCATTCGATAATATCTCCAAAGGAATGATGGGATTGTTTTCTAGTGGTTATAATACAGACGTGAAATGTGGAATATCTAGAAATGTAAGAGGGATAGGAAATTTTCTAGAACGAAGAAAGATGTTTATTGTAGAATTCAGTGAGAGCTAGGAAGGAAATGAGTACAACAATTTCAAAAGGTTAGATTCAGAAAAATTTAGAAACTTCATTAAGAGATAAGTCGACCTTAACCGTTTTACCACTTCACTAGCGAATTGATGCAATTATATATGAGTAAGGTTCTAACGAAATTTGAGCAAAATCGTCTGCACAATTTTCGAAACAATTAAACTAGAGGTTTCACGATTTCCGAGTCAACATTTCTAAAGAAAAGAATGCGTGTAGAGAAGATTAAAAAATTGAACATGCTAATACTTAATCTTGAAAATTTTAAGATTCTCAAATACTCTGGAAGGGCTGATAAGATTACAAAGTGGTTTGAGTGCGGCATGAATCACGGGTAGGACAAAATTACCATTGCAAAGTATTTACTCCTGAAACATTAATTCCTTCTTCTCACCAGTTGAAAAAATTCTTACCATAGATTTTTTGCCTTCTCGCACTGAACCATTTCTTATACACCTCTTTCTCCTCCGGTGTTTTCCTGGCCCACCATCTCTTGAAAAGCCTCCCAAACAGAAAAGCTCCAATTCTCGTAAGAGGACGAATCAATAACGCAAGCCCAGGTGGGACATCACGACGCTGTGTCGTATGAAATGTACATTTTTTCACTTTGGTATTGTCATTATTCCCTACTAACACTCTAACCCGCGATAACGCGTGTCTATCACTTCCAATTGAACGACGAGAATATGATTTAAGGAAATCATTAATAAGTACCGTCCGTCTTTGCTGCAAAATACACAAAGTCCTGAGCAACATTTCTCAAATCTATCTATGGACAAAATCAACAAAATTTAAGGAAACTCGGAAAAACACAGATCATTGGATCATTAGCTACTGGCTAGACGTGATTTATACACGCCGCGAGGAGCAGTAGATGAAATCCCAATCGTGCGTGATAGTGGAACATAACTCCAGCAGCAATACCATACTGTGCAGCAGCACAGAGCATTTTCCTTGAGAAAAATATCTCGATCAGTTTGAGCCAAGTGGGTCGTTGTCTCTCCTGAATAACCAGACTCTGTGATGTTTGCACTGGAGTTGAGAGGCAGACTAAACTACCTCCATTAGGATGAAACTTATATTGCCATGACATGACCAACTAAATAATTAATTGGCTGTCTCTATCAACTTATTATTATGTTGTAATAATCTGAGAAAGCATAAGAAAAAACATCATCAGTCACGACAATTATCGTATAGCCAGTGACAGCAATATAACCTAAAAGTCAATTTCATCAGTGTTACCTTAGAATATTAATTTTCGGGATGGTTGGACTATTGAAAAATAAATGTGAAGTTATTTTTGCCTGTCATCAAGTGCACGCCCGAATACTTTTTAGTTGATTTCCGTCTACATCCTCTCTGGATATTTATCCTTGAACCACTAAGACATTCAACGCACTCGACAGTCGCAATTTTTGTCAGGTAAAGTTAGTATTCGAGAATTTAATGATTCAACTCATATATTCACCCATATATCCACTATGTATTAGGTGCGATGCCCCAATATCGAACACCTCGGGCATGACTACTAGCGGTGGAGGTTGAAAACAATACACATACAACTATCCAAAATCAGCTGATCGCTGTCAAAGATTCTCTTTAGGATAAATTGATTTGTTTATTTCAACGCGCTTTCACCTGTTTATTGAATTTTCGATGTCTCCAAACATGTTGATAAATGACTAGAGCTCTGAAAAATGTTTCACTTTGAAAAAATGTGAATTTTTACAAGTTTCATATATCATTGATTGATGAGCTGAGTTCCCCCAATTCTCCACCTTGAAACTTCAATAACAAATTGGCTTCATTCACGGTAAAATTGAATTTCCGCCCACTGCTATAGCGCCATCAAGTTTACCCATTTTTCTCTGTAATAACAATTACCAATTGTTATATTTATGTTTCTGTTTACTGTCACAAAAGTTTCTCATGGGTTAAAAAATTGATAATATCAAGAACTTTGTCAAAGAATTTATTTCCTCCACACTATTACACATATTTCAGTAGTTAGTGGCCCCCGAATAAACTTAGTGGAATAGGTAATTTGTGCAAATTATATAAAAAACAAATTTTATTACAATTTTGAGACTCAAATAAGAGTTTATCGTACTACACTCATTTATTTAAGGATAATAGATGTCAAAGTGCTGTTTGCGATTATTATAAAAAAAAAGTTTGTCATGTCGTCCAATAAGTCGAGAGTGGAAGTATAATTTTGCACATGCAGGACATTTTTATTCAGGAATAAAAATGCTTAATCGTAGTATCATATTTATGTTATTGTTCACTAGGAAGAGTAATCAATCATAATGTATAAAACTGACAATATTATGGAGTTTTAGGTAGAAGTTATCCCTCCCTAACTGTTCTACATTTATCAATAACGATTACTTCAAGAAAAACCATTTGAGTCGTATAATACATCAATAAAAAAAATCATATCAAAATTTTTCAACGTATACTTGATGCCACATTAATGAAAATTAATTTGATTTTTGTTTTTCATTAAAAAAATTATATTAAAACATTACCGTCGATGATTTGCAAAATTCAATTCTTATAGGAAGTTTCCACCCCACCACTAGCGCCATCACGTTCGCCCATTCTGCAATATTCATAACAATGGTCTTAATTGTTGTGTCACACTGACGTTAGTGTTTATTGTTATGAGGCCATTCATCTCATATATAATACAATTGATAATCCGATAATCACAACAATTATCCAAAACAAGTTATTTCCTTCCCGATTTCTATGTTTTTCTCATCAGTGGCTACCACCTGACAAACTCTGAATAACTGTCTTCCAACACAACCAAGTCATCAAGTTCAATATTCAATTTTCCAATGACATCAATACTTTCCCCTCGATGATTTGCAAAATGTAATGCTCCGGGAGTGTTTTCTGGAGGGGGCACCTGAGAGTCCACTCCCGGCCCTGTCTCCCCCCCATCCATCCGCCGTTCATGTGAATTTGCTTCATTCTCCCAGTGTCTGTGTTGGGCTGTGAGTGCGCGCGTGCTGTCTCTCTGGGACCCGTTTGGTGTTGTCCGTCATGAGTCAGAGAAAACCCATGGTCGCGACGGGTTTCGTAATGAATTTTTCCTCTCAATAGAAAATAATAGAAAAAAAAATTACAAGTTGCAAATTTTTATCGAGTCAAAGGCAGCAAAAATGGGTGATAGATCGATGACAGAGGTTCACCGGCTGTGCAGAAAGCATCCACCAAATAAACGAATATGGATCTGATCATGTTCAAGCATTATCGACAGTCGTAAGAAGTGTTTTCAGGGTTATTCCCCTTGCATATTATTCGGTAGGGTGTAAATTTGTCCGATATATTCGTCATTCCCGCGAGTGCACACCTTTTTTTTTCATACAACCTGAACGACAAACCTCTTCGTTGATCACAATCCTTCACACAATTACTCGGGGTTAAATTTTTTTTTGGCGCTCATTGCATCGGCTCAGTGCGACAGTGAATAAACTCTACGACGATATTGTTTCCCAATTGTTCCCGGGGATTTAAAAGGTAAATTGCATGGTACAGATTATTACTGTTGCTACTGCGAAGTGAGGGGTCTTGGCGATGCCTTCATCGTAACAGTCCTTGCTTTTGTTAGTTTTGTGGGAAGGGCTTGTTTTGTGCTGCCTCTGGTTGAAGACAATTATTGACTTTTTTTTTGTTTTTGAGTTTTTTTTATTATAGCATCGATTGTTAGCACTGATAGTCACACAGCCAGAGCGATTACGAGGATTTATTGATTTTTTGTGGATTAAATTTTTTTTACAAAAGTATCATCTGATTACCACTGAGGGACAATTATTGTTGAATTTACACTTTCAAAGGGATGGAAATTTTGGTGTTGAGATTATCATTGGTGAGGTCTGGAATTTGTTTACTGTCTAATCTCCGGTGAAAATTGACTCATTTGATTGTGGAAACACGTGAGTGTGATGACAGGGGGGACTTGGTTGAGTTGATTTATGTCAAGTTTTTGAGTAAATAATTCATGTTCGAGAATAGAAATTCTAGTATTTTTGGATTTAACGTAAAGAGAGATGAGAATTCTTATTTTTATTGAGCACGTGAGATCGTAACATTCGTTGAATATTTTGGAAGTGACTCAGTGGGGGTCATCTACGGTTGCATCCATACATCTTGCCTATTTCATAATTTGAATTCATCAACTTCTCAGTTGAGGATGTAGAACAATTGGGTTCGATAAAAATCTCAGTTCTCTAAGTTCTTGTATGCATCTATTCGAATTTTATCAATGGTTACACGGGTTGAAAATTACTTTTTGGTTTTCTCACAGCAACCAATTCTTAATGAATAAATTAATTTCATGGATTTTCAATTGACGTTAATTAATCAAAATTGTGGAAGTCTACTTCAATTTAATGATCCTTTCCATTATTGTAATCGCTATAAACCTTGAAAAGTATATGTTCTAATATTCTAGTTATTAATAAATTTTTATATTTAATTATAAAAAATATACGTTAATGATTAAATAAACATCTTTAAACAGTAAATAGAAAATTAAAGACAATACCCGTATCAATTTTGCGGTAATTTTTTAATCATCCGATGTAATAAAATTTCATTTTAACAGTGTTCTTCTCCACTTATGCGCAGATCGTTTTTTTTTCGCTTCGCTTATCACCTCCGAAAATACCACATCCCACTAGATCAACAATTTTGAATAAAAAATAATACACGAGATTCCAATCTCGTGTAATTCGCTGGGCATCATTGTCCATCACCTGTACGCACGGCTAACAGACGACAGCAATAAAAATGATAGCCAGTAAACAAGAATTATGAAAAAGTCTGTCGCTAATCTATTGACACTCTTGTTTGTTCAGTAGTTTTGTACTATCAAAAAGATAGAAGTCTGTACCATGGATCCTGGAAGGAATCGGCCAAGCAGGCCACGTCTACGTTCGCATGGCAACTCAGCCCGTGTTCTTGTGTTTGATCAGACTGAGAATGAGGATAGTAATGGCAATGGCGATGGAGAAAAGAGGAGACAATTGCCAGGGAGACTCGAGAGCAAAGAGGCACCGGTCCGTGCTGGTGAGACATTTAATAAACTCAACAAAATACACCGATTTGAAACGAATCATCACTTTACGATGCCATTACAAACCACTGGGATGTGAAAATTATGTCTTGTTTTTTTTTATTCATCCGCTGAAAACACATTTAGAACAAAATTCACTTGAGATGTTTGTGTTGGAGCCAATTTATGCTCGGATAAATTGATGGTCCAGATAAATTTTAAGCTGTTTACGATTATTTAATGGACGAGTTCTTGATGTTTTTTTTTCTTCCAAAAGAAATGCAACCTGGCGGTTTGGAGTTCATTCAAATCAATAGTGGTTAGATTATATTCATCTTACATCTTCGCTAAATGTTTTCAGGTGGTAACAATGAATTATCGAATTTGGTGAGGATGCGGAATTCTATTGGAAAGTCTGCCCCATCCTTGTCGATGCATATGGTAATGTAGACTTATTAATCAACTATTTTTGTTTCCATTTCCATAGCTAATCCAGATTTATTGGCAAATACGAGTAATCTCATTCATTGAAATAAAGAGTTAGTTATCAATTAACTCGATTCACTTTCAAAGAGTTTTTCTTAACTTCAAAACGTTTGCCTTAAAAATACTCTAAATAGCTATTTCTGAAAGTCTTCATCAGCGAGGTATTTTCATAATCAGTTACGTTGCGAAATATGTGGGTTCTGACTTGTTTTTCATGGTCCTTATGCCATCAAAAATGAAGAACTTGAGCTTAATTATTCTCTAATTATTCCAACAGCGTGAATTTAATATTTCTCGTCGTGCAGCCAAGGCAGCTCAACGCAAATCGTTCATCGCCACAACTTCACCCACTTTACCACGATGTCACTCACCATTGTCAGGTAAAACCTTCAACCACTTCCTCTCGTCTTTCCTACTCCATTCAATCGACGATTGACGCTCAATTGCGGAACAACCGATACTCGTAACACAAATACAAAACCTATTTGGAACCAACAGTCAGTGTCTAAAATTTGGCACGTATATGATTATTTGTGTGGAAGTAGCGAGGAGTGATGAAAAATTGCGCAAAGAGATCTCGTTTTGGCAGCTGTACTTAATCTAATATTATTGTCATGTAAGGTTGTGATGAAAACATTCTCATCTCTCGCAACTCACTTCTGTCAATATCGAATCTGTCAGGGTTAGATGGTTTCCAAACGACCATTGAAGAATTATACAGTATACTGCAAGTGGCCTTGATCCTTCAATTTCCATAAGAAAAATTGACAAGCTCTCTAATTAATCAATAATAATTTTTCAGCGTTTGTGCCCATCGTAGGAAGCCCATTGGAGAGTCCAAGGATGTCTTCAAGTCCTCACTTCGCTTTTGCTCCAATAAAAAGGTTCGTCCCTCGATGCAACCATTGATAACAAAATCGCCTAATACATTTTCTTATCCGTCGCCATTAATGAATACAACTTTATGCGCTGCATGGTTCGATAGAATCGGAGGGGGTGCAACGGGTACTGCCGATGGAAGACGTTGGTCGGTAGCAAGTCTTCCTTCGAGTGGGTATGGCACAACCCCAGGTTCCAGCAATGTATCCTCGCAGTGCTCGAGCCAAGAGCGACTGCATCAGTTGCCAAACATTCCGACTAAGGACGAGCTTAGAATACTCTCCTGTCATTTTTCTAAACCTGGCACTCCATGCTCGTCGCATCCAGGTTTTCCAGGCTCCAGTATCTCGAGTATACCTGGTAGCATATCTTTTAGTCTTGAGGAGGAGGGTCGGAGGTCACCTCTACATCGCCCAAGGTCACGAAGTTTGAGGCAAGTTTTTATAATCAGCAGAATCGAATTATTTTTAGATAGAATTTTGTTGCTGTTTTTAGAAATATTTCATCGATTTACCTTCATTCTACACCTAATTTCAATCTCACAAATCATTTAGATTTTTTAACCTCTCACTGAGTTCATGAAAAACTCCTATGAAGCTTTTCATCGAATTACAGATTTTTAACTTTTACCTGTTCATCTATAATCATAATAATAAAATGAATATAAATGAGAAATGATAATAGTGTTACGCATATCACTTTATAATCCATATTTTAACAATTAAATTTTTGTTTGACCTTACAGTAGTCCAAGTCGTTCTCCAGTTCTCGACAATGAAATTGTGATGATGAATACTCTCTACAAAGAACGTTTTCCCAAAGTAAGTATCAGCCAGTTTCACCTGATATCTCACACTTTAAAAAACTCCCAGAAAATAATTGCCACCGAGCCATCGACCCAAAGCCATTTCGTGTTAACATAATCTTTTGTGTATGTAAATTTATGTAAATTCATCCGTGTTTATATTCCACATAACAAAGAAAAACCATCAGGCAGTCCAATATTACTTTCCACTCGCAAATAATGCACAGTAAACTGGCAGAATGCCAGTTCAGGTGACAAATGTCTTGATTCATTCAAAAATAACGGAATCTGAAACAAGAGTGGTTTTTACTCCACTACGAGACGGGGATTCTCTTATTCCAACCGCGAGGTCACAAGTCTGACCCAAATTCCGACGGTTCCGCGAATCCCTACTGAAGTGTCAATAACGTATTTTATCTCCTTTACCTCCACCCGTTGCCAGCCCCCGCCCCCCGTGCTCAAAAAAAATTGAGATGGGATTGATCATACCGTGATTTCTACTTCAAAGTATACTCACCATGGCCTATCTTGTTGTATCTCTCGCTAATAGGCAACACAACAAATGGAGGAACGTCTGACAAATTTTATAAACGAAAATAAGGACATTGATGAGTACGAGATTCTTTCTCACCTCGTCGGTGACTGCTTACCGATTGTACGATTTGTCCATCATCAGATTATCGAAATGGCTCGCGATTGCTTGCAAAAATCACAGGAAAAATTGATTACATCGCGTTATTTCTACGAAATGACGGAAAGCCTCGAGCATCTGCTGATGGAGGTGAGTATTTCGCCATCGAGTGATGACTGATATTTAGAAAAAAATATATTGTATAAGAAAATGAGAGGAAGTGAATGGTGACTGCCTAAAACAATAAATCATGTCATATAATTCACCTTGTGTTTAGACCAAGGACAAGTCTCTGGAGGCAGCAACTCGACTGACAGGTCTAATAAAGAAGCTGTTACTAATAATCTCACGTCCTGCTCGTCTCCTCGAGTGTTTGGAGTTCGATCCTGAGGAGTTTTACCATCTCCTAGAGCAAGCAGAGGGCCAAGCCAAAATCAACAGTGGTTTGAAAGCTGATATTCCTCAGTATATAATTAGTAAACTGTCTCTAAACAGAGACCCCATATCAGATCTCCAAGATGATTTGAACAAGTTAGAAGACTCTGCAAGTTCCACCTCGAACAACGTGAAAATGTCCTCCTCAAGTCCTAACAAGGAGGACGATGGAAAGTCTCAGAAGGTGCCCTGTGAGAGTGACTACGAGGTCCTCAAACTAGTCAGTAATGGCGCCTACGGTGCAGTTTACCTGGTCAAAGAGAAAAATACTCGTAATCGTTTCGCCATGAAGAAGATCAACAAAAATAATCTGATGCTGAGAAATCAAGTGGACCAGGTGTTTGCTGAACGTGACATCATGAGTTTCACAGACAATCCTTTTGTCGTATCTATGTACTGCAGCTTTGAAACTAAGAAACATCTTTGTCTAGTCATGGAGTATGTGGAGGGCGGTGATTGTGCGAGTCTACTCAAGAATATTGGCCCACTTCCTCCCGACATGGCGCGATTCTATTTTGCTGAAACAGTTCTGGCTGTTGAGTATCTCCACAGCTATGGAATTGTCCACAGGGATCTGAAGCCAGACAATCTTCTAATTACAGCTCTGGGACATATCAAATTGACTGACTTTGGGCTGAGCAAAATGGGACTGATGTCCCTGGCTACGAATCTGTACGAGGGTTACATCGATCGTGATACTCGTCAGTTTTCAGATAAACAGGTGTTCGGAACCCCTGAGTACATTGCTCCAGAGGTCATTCTCAGACAGGGCTACGGAAAGCCTGTGGACTGGTGGTCCATGGGGATCATCCTCTATGAATTTCTCATCGGTTGTGTTCCATTTTTCGGGGATACGCCAGAGGAGTTGTTTGCCCACACTGTTAATGACGATATTGAGTGGCCTGATGAGGAGGACTGGCCTGTGCAGATCGAAGCAAAGGATATCATTACAGCTCTTCTTCAGCAGAGCCCCAGGGAGCGTTTGGGGACAGGTGGGGCTCATGAAGTCAAGGAGCATCCTTACTTCTACGGAGTCAACTGGAATACTCTGTTGAGGCAAAAGGCTGAGTTCGTCCCGCAGTTGACCCACGACGAGGATACCAGCTATTTCGACACGAGAATGGACAGGTATAATCATGATCTTGGGGAGGATACTGATGATACCGACGACTCACCGCTGTTTGGAAGTTTCTCGTCTTATTCACCGCAGTCGAGAAAAATATCTCAAACTAGGCCACCTAATTTGGCGCAGGAGAGCGAACTGGATTCCTCGAAGAAACAATTGTTCAAGAGTGATATGGATAAAAATGTCACCCAATTGTCACCAAACTCATCCAATTCGTTCTCATCACCTCTCAGGGCTCTTGAGAAGGATGGACAGGAGAAAAATCGCGCCTCATTCACTGCCAAAAATGTTACGCATAATAATTCTTCCGATAAAAGTGGATCGGATGTGTCTTCTAATAGTTCGGCTTCACTGATAAGCGGAGAGTCGAGGGGAACTATTAAAAATGCTGGGGGCGATGCGGGAATTATTGGAATGAGTACGCCTGAGTCTTCGCAGACTGAATCCGATGATATTAGCCCGCAGATACAGAGGAAACGTCATGTTCATGCGCGTGACAAGCTGCCCAGGTTCAGTATTTCCATTGATGGTGATCACACGTGAGTCATACGCCGGCGCTGGCATTCATGATTTTTTTATTTGATTTTTTTTTTCAATTACATTCATTGCAATCATTTCATGGAATTTCAGTGTATACATTTTTGTTTGGGTGTTTTTTGTTGTTGTTGGTTATTTCGTTATTTATTTGATGAGATTACAAACTCCATTGGAGCTGTACTTGCCATTACATTACAATGGTCATTAATGAAAAGGAAAACTAGTTCACTTCAGAGAGGTGGCTATAAATTTGAGTCAAGTTTTTTTTTTTATTTCAACGTCAGTTTATCTGGGAAATAAGATCGACAACATCGTATATTTCGACACTATTTAGTTATTAATTATTCGAAATAAAACAAAAATTCAGGCCCTCCATTACTATATTGTGCAATACCTAAATCTTAGTTTCGAACAATTAATAACTGTCTGCGTCTCGAACATTGCATCCATACCAGGAGTAAAATTAAAAGTTCATTCTCGAATCAATAATTTGACTTTTCTGTATGATCACAATGAAATTGTCTGAACATCCATTGAAATAACTTTGCAGACTGGATTTAGCAGCAGCAAATAGAGAAATAGCTGACGATAAACACAATTCTAGTACGGATTCGTATGAGTCGTTAAATGCAACTCCACTACCACTCCATGTCAAACAGAAGTCTCGTTCAGTAATAAAGTCAGCATCGACCAGTGGTCTTTCGCTTGTGATACCAACAAATGAATTCTCCTGTTAGTATTCATGAAGCAATTGAATACATGGCCAGTGAGTCATGCTTCGTATATTTTCCCTTTCGAATGATTAGTTTATTTTTACTTCCTTTCCAGTCGATCCATCCATGTGTCAATCGATAGAATCCCCAGGGGGTTCATCAACAGCCTCTTCGAGGGATACATCTCCGTGTCGTGAGTTGAGTCCACTTGTTACGAGTCTGAAGCCACCGATTATCATCCGGAGAGGACCGAACGGCTTCGGGTTCACGGTCCATACCATCAGAGTTTATTATGGGGACAGTGATTTTTATACTATGCATCACTTAGTAATGGTACGTTACTCAATATAATTTATAATTATAGATTATACTCTTTCTTACGGCTAAAGTGTAAAAGTTTCTTATTCTAAATCGCCTTGATTGATTATGCGGGAAATAATGATCACATCGTCTGCAGACCTAATTGGCGTTTGCTTACGATTTAATAATTATTTTTCTTGTAATGTCAGTGCAAACAGTAGTTCTGACATTATAAAGTTTTATTTCAAATAGATGCAACTACGTTCATGAGGGAAATCTATAAAAATGTCAAATATAAAAGGGAGGAAAGTAACAGGTGAAGAATTAAAAACATGATGATAATTTGAAACAATGTCAAATCCACTCGTTCCAATATTCCAGTTGATTTCTATTTCAGGCGGTGGATCAATCGAGTCCTGCATTCGAAGCTGGTCTCAGGCCAGGCGATTTAATAACTCACATCAATGGCGAGCCGGTCCAAGGCCTTTATCACACCCAGGTGCTTCAATTGATGCTCAGTGGTGGTGATCATGTAACTTTACGTAGTACACCCCTCGAGAATACGAGTATTAAGACTGGTGGTCGTAAGCGTGAGCTTGCACAAAGTAGAATGGCCAAGCGAACATTGCACAGACAGAGAAAGCAGAAACGCGATCATTCAGACAAGAAGAGAAAAACGTCACTGTTTAGGAGAATTAGTTCGAAACGCGCGAGCGTTGAAATGCAGCAGGTAAAAATCTCACTTATTTTGTCATTATAGATGATTACACGATTATGTGGCGTTCAATTATTTTACAGGAAGCACTGTTCAATCACATTAAAAAAAAAATAATAAACTTTGCGCGTCACATTTTAGTTTTGTCAAATGCAATAATTGTCGAGAACAGCAGACACTGGAATGTTTTACTTTATTTCATGTTCTTTCAAAACCACCAATTTTTGTTTCTTTCAGCCATTAAGTATCAGTTGTCCATTGTCAGCACCCATTCTACCCAGCGACAGCAAACCTCCACTTATGGTATGAGTTATCGATTTTTTTTTGTTCATTTATTAACCTGATTACTAAAAAAAAGGTTAAAATCAACATCTCCTTAATAATAAAAGATTAAACGGTATGATTAACGACAATCAACCCTTTTGCAAAAAAGTTCCGTTGATTATTTATAAGCAAGAAGTGAATAAGAAATATTAAAATATTCCAAAATATAATTTAAATAACACAGTAGCCACTGATTTTCTCAAATTATTTTCATAAAATTTAGTTAGATAATTTAATAACTCCAAATATCATAACGGTGTAGTGTAGTCTGGGCGAAAGGTATAGCCGCGTTACATACGTAAAACAATTCTGTTAAGTCAATGACCCAAATGGTAAGCAATTTCATGGTAGTTCAATTATTTAACAATTCACCCCATACCAAGCCCTGTTTTCAAGGGGGGATACTCGTTTTATATCACCACTTCGCTGCTAAAATAATAAAACAAAAATAATCATGCATTGAATTTGATTTAGATGGCAGCAGGAATTTGTTCTCCGTCCATGGTAACATCGAGTCGTTCATTTCAATCGTTCACTCGGTCGTTGCCACCACAACAGGAATCCTCGCCTTACTATGCAAGTGGTGTTCCAAAATCAGTTTGCACTCCGTCCCCACCGACGGCAAGCCGTCCTACCACAGACTCCTATCACTCGACAGGCACATCCACACCGTGTTCAAGTCCAAGCTCATCCTCCCCCGGCTCCAGTACTTCTGTTGGTAATATAAGTAACCTGTCGAACCAGTCACACTATCAGCGGCCAAGTACTCTTCACGGTCTCAAGCACAAATTGCATACAGCTGCAAAGAATATACACTCACCGAATCGTCGGAAATCAGTGGGTCATATTCCATTATCGCCGTTGGCGAGAACTCCAAGTCCCTCACCTATTCCAGCCAGTCCCACTAGGAGTCCGAGTCCGTTGGCTTTTCCCACAGGACATCAGCCAGGCAGCTCCAATACGACCCAGTCATACAGCCCAGGTAAAATTGAAAACATGAACGAGATGAGTGAGATTGTTCTGGATGATATTAACAGTAATTTAACCTCTGATCACTTCGCCTTTTGCATTCAAAATTTTCATCACACAGATTAGATTAAAAGGGCAATAAGCAACAAGGGGTGATGATGCCGAAATACGGTTCAAAGAACAGTCACAAATATTATAGGGTATTCATTCTTTAGTAATCAAAACATGCGCGCGGGACTGGCGCACAAAACAGAATGTTCTTCTAACAAACCCGAAAATCATCAAAAGTTATTGGGAAAATCAATTCCATATGATTAATTGATTTCACAAGTTTTAAATATTTTTCTAAAGGCCGAGTAACCACATAGTGGCCTGCAGGAGTAGGAGGTTTCCCAATTCCATATCATTGCACTCCAATAACACAAGTACAAGATTTTCTTTTTAATGAAAATTTCTCCTTCACAGGAGTATCTTTATCAACTCCAGCGAGTCAAAAGAAAACGTACGGTCGTCCAAAGTCCGCTGAGCCCGGCTCACCCCTTCTTCGTCGTGCCCTGAGCCCGGATCGTCTCCACCCACGCTCCGCAGAGAACAAGACTTCAATCTCACCTCTGGCGAACAGCGTTGTCCGTGTTACGCCACGTGTCACAATCGCCCAGACATCTCATCCGGAGTCATTCGAGGAAACCCCTCCAGATACTTCCACCAAAGATCTTCACGAGGGCAAAACCGACAGCAAAAAATCCGTAGAGCCCAAAACCACCGAATACTCAAAACTGTCTCACGGTATTTCATTGAGCCTCCCAAACGTGGGACACTCTAATCCTTGCGGCCCCACCCAACTCCCCAGAATTGCTGAGGAAAAGGACTCACCCACTGGAGCCAAAGGTGAAGACTACCCCAAGGACTCTGAAAAAAATCTACCTCCTCCAGCCGATAGACATGAAGAAGCAAAAGGGGGTTCGACTCCAGAGAGCAGTGGGTCTTCCGACTCAACGGCAACAGTTATCCCCAACAAATCTCCGCCAAAAGTCACTACCCGTCAGGAAGCCGAGCCTCAACTTTCCAAAATCGATCCAAAACTGGGGACAAAAGGCAAAGTAATGGATCACAGCCCAGAGACTCGCAAAATCCTTAAGAGGTACAAAGTCGATACTCCCGAGACTGCAGCATTCTCCAAAGTTGAGAGATCAACATCACTCGACGAAAAGAAGAATAAATAGTGTTTACAACGTATCGTCGTTGTCTCGCGGTTCTTCAATGCCCGAAAGCAAAAATCATTGTCCGCTGATGCTCCAAGAAAGTGAGATGTTTCTTCTGGAAAAAAAAAATCATATTGATTCGAAATTTTCACTTGACGTTCATCCTAATTGTCAGGTAATGTATGCATTCTTTTAACGAATTTTTCTACATTTTATTTACAAATTATTTCGTTGGATTTCTTGTGTATGTACCGTTATGGCGATTTTTTAAATTGGCGTTCAATTGTGTTATCAGCGCAGATGGTAGTGTTATACCCTACCAAACTCTGGCTAAAATTATTAATAGCTTGTAAAGAAAATGTGAAAAAATTCATAAAAAATCGAAACATTCTACGTGAATTCCAGATAAACGTCATCGTTTATTTATTTATTAATTTTTTTTTTTTTTGAAGAAACACCTCGAGTTGAACGTTCTCAAGCCCTCATGTCTTTCTTCTCCCTACCACAATAATTGTCCTTCTCTTTTCTCCCCTGATCCAATGTAAATATTTTTTTAGGACAATATAGTTCGTCGATTGCGCAGGCCAAAAGAAATGTAAATAATCATTGGCACTGCTATTAATGAAAAAACGCGAATGAAATTCAACAAATACTGCATTCCAAAAGAACTAATGGAGTTACGAGCACATTGTTTATTTTTTCGCAATTTTTAAAACAACTACAATCACTGTTAATAAGTTATATTATTACGACTGAATGAAGCATCATTGTTCGCAGTATTTTTCACGATCTCGTTCAACTTTTCCCTCTTCTTCAGTTTTTTTATTGTGTCGTTTTCATTCATTTATTTGTCATTGATGAGAGACGATTTTTTTGCAAATTTATAATCGATAGCATGATAGGTTTAAGTGATCGAGGGTAGTTATTAACTGAATCGTAATACATTTAAATGGATCATAATTTGACATATATTTATTTAACTCATAAAGAAAGAGAAACTGAGCTGACTTATTAGACTATGATTTGATGGTTTTCTCTTCGATTTTGATGGAATTGAAGCCTCGCCACTACACCTATATTAATTTTCTCGTAGAGGGAAAAGAATTTGTAAATTATTTTGAAGAAATAATGACCTCATGTTTAGATATACCGTTGGTCACAGCGTGACAATTCGCTTGCAAATTAACTCATTATCAACGACTTGATAATCGTTGATTCCCAGTAGGTACTAAGGAGATTATGATAAGGCGTTCAATCTGAAATGTGTTGAATTAATTGATAAATTAATTGGTCTTATTGCTCACTCTCGATGTAAGCTTTTTCGACCGATCACTTCAGAATTAATGGAGTATGCACACATCGAAAATTTTTGGGGAGAGACAAGGGTAAAACGACTGCAGATAACTATCTTAATGCTTTTAACTTTAGATGTTATTAATGATGGGTTTATTTGTAGTGACTCTGCAGGCGTTAGTATTTGTCGTTTTTTTCTCAATTCGCCATAGATGATGTAGACTGTTTGAAATTGAAAATTTCGTGCAGTGTCCAGCGTACACATCATTAATTAATTAAATTATTATGTGAAGAATGTTAGCACGCTAAGCACTAGCGTCACACGGGTATTTTTTTTGTAGAGAATATGACTGGAAGGATTCAGGATTCTGCGTTTAATTATTCAATTACATTGGAAATGAGCGATTTCTGTACAAAAGAACCTGATAACCATTTCGCAATTGAATTCAATGTTTTTTTTCTAAAAATAGTTGTATGGATTCTACTCTAAACCTGAAATTCGTCATGCTTGAACAGAACATTTTATTGTTAACATTGTCAGCAATGAAAGAAGTCAAGCGCAAATTTTGCTATGCTGACCTATATGTGAGATAATTAAATAATTAATACGAATTTGATCGCATTATGTTCCGAAATGTTACAAAATTGAAACTAAGATCGAAACATTCATAAAATGAAGTCACAATATCGATATGAAACTTTTTATTTTTCTATGGATGTATGTGATTGAAAAATAATTAACGAGAAATTTCGAATGTAATGAAGAACGAGAAAGCATCTTTCTTTTAGTATTTTCTACAAAGAAAAATCCCAATATTATCGTTCATTGTTTGAAAAAAATCATGCGTTCTCGTGGCGTTCATTTGTTAATAATTAATGTTAATGTTGACAAGTCGAGTCCTCAATGAAAAAGGTATCTATAGTTACGCCTACGAATTAGTTGTTTTCTAAAGACGTTTTTTTCTTCTTTACAACGTTTATTCATGTTCATTTAATTCGATGATTGTTTTCATATATCAATCAAAAAAATTACAAGTACAAGTGAGATCAAATCAATGAGAGGTAGTGTGAATAACGGAAAATAGCACTGATATTATCTTTATTCGAGAGAATATCTTCGACATAGTTTATCTGAAAAATAATGAAAAGGGAATAGTGTCGCAAGAATTTTGGGTATTTACGTATATTTTGTTCAAGCCGTTTGCATGTGTTCGTGGTAAGATATACTAGGGTAAGAACAGTAGATAAGAATCCATCCGCTTGAAACTCACTAATTTTCCGCCTTCTTATTTTGAATGATTTATTATTATTCAGTTGAGATATGCAGATTGAGGGTTTACTCTCCCCGGAAGTCTACTTTTTTAAATTATCGTCAGAGATTTTTTTTCATCTTCAACAATCAAAATGGCTGAAACGAAAATTGATAATTTCCCTTTACATTACAACTCCATGATTCTTTTTACTAGTGATATGGAACTTTTTAGACGTTTCGAGGATCGCTCATTAATATCCTCAAATCGGAAAAACAATGTTCTCAAAATAATTATTTTTCTTGTCAATCAATCTATGAAAGTGAAAAGAATTTCTCTACATTTGATATATTTTTTGTGCTAGTTGTTTATTATACAGACAGGAGCATTAATACCGTGGATTATCAGCGAATATTTTTAGTGATAAAGATATTGAGATGATTTTTTTGTATTTCTTTTTTGTTCCATATTTCGATGAATTACGGTATGAAAATAATTATAATTGAATGTCACTGAGTGCGAAGAAATGAGTGGATGGAGCGGGTAATTCAAATTAATTGTCGAATCATGATGAGAATGTTTTTTGTCGATATATAATGAATTATGTCTTCGGTTTGAATTATTTGAAAGGAAAATGTTGAACTGAAAGAATAGAAAAATGTCTCACGAACTTTGTACGATACTTAAGTCACGTTATAAAAATCACTGTCTGAATGTTTGATAGCAAGGCAAGGGACTAAGTGTTGAAATTATTGACCTTACTGAACCATTTTCAGGGAAATATAATTTTCTTTTAATGCGGAAGCTTGTGTAGGTCAGAAAGAGTTTGGGGAGACTGTGTCGTCTGGAAGGACTTTAAGGATACCATGACTTATTTGATACGTGAGTTCGTTTTTCAAAACTGAAATTACCACACGACCGCAACCAAACATGAAACTTTTAGAGAGGTAGGGAAAAAAAAAGATTGCTTCAGAAAAAAAAACATTAATTTTCAAATTGGTTCTTACGAAGACATTAAATGTAATACAGAAAGCAGCGGGAAATATATTTTATTAAATTCTTCTGCTTTACTGCAGTATTTCCTCTCGAAAAGAACTTGAAAGAAAAAACAATAAAAAATGTTCCTCACTCTTCCAAACCCATACATTCGCTTACAAAGTAGGTTTAGGAAAATTCAAGGTATTTTCAAGAGTATTAGACAAATAACTGGTTCTAATACGGTTAAAATTGATTGAAATCTCTATATAGCCGCGTCAAATTAAAAAACAACTCAAAACCTCGCGTGACACCACTTGTCTCCCAAATCCTGAATTTGTAATGAATAAATATAAAATCACAAAGCCAAACAAAAATGATCATCAGCCCCCAACGGTTGAACAATATTTCTAATATAATGTTCAAATAGATAAAAAAAATTATTCACTTGCCGCGCTCCACTTCTTGACTGTTCATTGACGATATGATCATTTAGTTTGGTACATGAAAATCAAACTATGACATGGATTGAGAAAAAAAAAATTTTGTTAATGTGATGATGAACTAGGAAGCTGCGGACACTCTTTCATCCTAGCGTACTCGAAACCAGACAAATGTTTCCAAATAAACTCTCATTTATCGTCACCACATGTGCCCTCTCATCCCCTCTTACTCAGCCGGCCCCCGGGAGATTGCCTACACGACGTCACATTCCGCAGTTTAGTTAGTCAAGCCGAACCCGGCTAGCGATAATGAGTGATAAATGTACGACCATGCGTATCTCCAAATTGCTCCTCTATCATCTCCTGCTATTCTGTCTATTATCGATAATCGAGTGTGAAGTGTCGGAGAACGAGATTCCCGTGGACGATTCTCCTGAGAAGGAAATCGCGAATACATCGGGGGAAGAGGTAGAACCGGTTGTAGAAGATGCTGGAGACGAATTTAATGATGTCAGAGAGGAGGAAGAAAGTAAAGTGGAGCAAGTCGAGAGGCTGGTTCCGGATTTTGAAAATATGACTCTGGAAGATGTTTATAAAACTGCAATTAACACTTATCTGGACGAACATTGGGATGAGTGTATTATTGGATTCAATCATTTTCTTCAGAGGTATTATTCACACGGTTCCGTAAATGTTTTTTATAGGTTCCCATGTATGAAGACCAATTGAAACTTTTTTTAAAGTCAATCGTTTTCAAAACATTCGGTGACGGTTTCTCATTAGATTCAATTTTTTGAAAATATTTTAAAGGGAAAGAATTAGCGATTTTGTGCAGACCATTTCATTTTTATATTCATTTATTTTTTATTAACAGTTTCCGCATTATTTCTTGTTTTTGTCACTATTTCTCGAGTCTTTCGATATCGATAAATTATTAATTAACGTGAATCCCAGAAGAAATGGTTATTGCTGGTGTGATTGCTATTAATATGTTTTCAAACTCAACGACGTTATTTTCATGTGTTTTTGGATCGATGGAAAAGTGACAGAATTTTGTTTAATCACGAAAGCATCATATGTTTATTGGCAATCACACCAGCACTAACTAAACAATTAAACATCATTAAGATTCTTCTCTACAATCACTAAAATCACATATATTTTTAATGTGAATTGTAAAAAAAATTTTGTTTACAGTCCCAATTGCATCAAATCCTGGTAAAAAGTATATGCAGAATAGGCTGATGATTTAATTCCATTAATTACTGCATACAGTATTGTAGACTAAAAACCTCTCCACATTCCGCTCCTTAAAATGTAGTTAATTGCAGATATAAGTCCTATAGAAGGGCCATAATAAATTGCCGCAAAAAGTGTCGGAGTACAGCATCAGAGGCTTCCCCAATTTTTCTTGAGGACTTAGAAGACCTGCACTTTTACGAAAAGAAAATCCGTGAAACTTTGTGCCTTCTACATTGCAATCAAGATTATCGAGATGTAGCCGGTCCACAGGCGCTGAACCGTCTCCCTCGAGAGTTGGAGAATGATATTCTCGGGTTGAAGTCCTATGAGTATCTGCACATCTGCTATTACCAGGTATGAATCATCATCTTAGATGAGAGACACAGAAAGCCCCAGAAAGAAAACGTAAACTCTACTTATAAAATATGGGATACCGTAAAAAGAGGAGCAATTTAATTATAGTGTATGTTCTAATGATAAGACCCCCCTATAATGCTTAATATTGCGCAAGGTCGGCCTCAGTTGGACGAAATATTAGGAATAAGACAATGCACACATACTGTCCATAAAATATAAGTTTACAAACGCAAAACGTATAATGAAACAGTATTTATGCGCCGCCTGAAAAACTCGGTTTCTTCTACATGGGGATGAAAAAAACCGTCCAATGCTACTGGAAAACCTGGTCCTAGACGTCTGGAAAGGGCAACGTACAGAAAATAGTATTTTCATCACGCTGTGTCGGAAAAGTAACTTTTCAGTCACTCTCTGCTTTGCGTTGAGGGACTGAAAAGTGTTTTTCCGACACATTGAGATGAAAAATA
>JAPYZM010000411.1:0-39573 GCA_030522845.1 Psyttalia concolor | reverse complement strand
AAGGTCAAATATCGACATTAGATCAACTTGGCTCTAAGTACAATTCACTCCGAGTCTCAAAGTCGGCTTCAAGTGAATTTACCTCTCGGTACAATTCATATCAAGGTCAAATATCGACATTAGATCAACTTGGCTCCGGGTACAATTCATTCCAAGTCTGAAAATCCGCTTCAAGTGAATTTCCCTCTCTTTCCCTGATTGCCTGATTTTTTGCTCGTACCAGACACAGGTACCCCCTAGGCTCCTTGCCTTTATGTTAGCTTCCTACTTTCGATTTTCAACTCATTAATTTCTATTATCGACCCTATCCCCCTGCATATCATATAAATTACCAATTCCCTCAGCTGACGTTCTTGATCTAATTCTCAATGATTTTGGTTGGTATCTTAACTTTGTAGTATATCATCATGTGCAATATTTGTGTCTTTAATTTCCATAAAAATTCATTTAACCAATCATTTCGGATTTTTCCACCAAGTTTATATGATAAATTTTTCCGATATACTAATTATTGATTGTATTTTTATACGGAGCACTATGAGAGTCATAAAATGGGATTCCCATATGAGAGATACCGACACCCCATTACCGAAATTTGCGTTTTAACAAACTTTATAAAATTTGTCAAATTATGACATTTGGGGGTTGGACATGAAATATCTTCCTTGCTAGGGATGAATTTTATCATTATTAGAGGATCCTTCATTATTATTTTCTAAATAAACAAATATCTGTTGATATTTAGCTTTAATTTCCATAGGTCATCATCTTGTCTATCTGTTAATGTGAAAATTCTACGGAACAAACTACCAATTTGATTCTATTTTATTATTCACAATGTTGAAGAAAGAATAACTAAACAAACTCGGTGTAGATTTATTGCTTATTTATTTTAATAAATACATGTTTTGTTTTTTTTTCTTTTTTTCATTTTATAAACTAAATTAGTTTATAGAACAGGAGTGCACTCATGGGTACAGTTTACAAACAGCTGGTTAACCTATTTACTTCATAAATCAGACATATCAATAAATATCTAGAAACAAATCTGTATAATGTCATAAATGATTTTTTCCACAAATAATAATTTCATTTTCGATACTTGCTTTATTAATGATTATTATACTGTAATAAAATTCATAAAACTGATAATTGAAGAAATTAGGCTAAAACTGTACCCAATAAAAAGTAATAAATAAGTGCGAATTCCTATTAAATTATTGGATAAATGATTCATCGTTGACAAAGTATCAGTAAAAGTTTGGCGATACTTTTGAGGAATATGATGTTGAATTTTATTAGTGATGATAAGTGGGATGGTAGGCGCTTTAAAAATCACCGTCCGGCTGTAGGTCGAACCTTGGCGGGAATGAGGAACCGTCGAATGGGGTTTTGAAAGCTGGTCGGTGTGGCTGTAATTGAAAAACCAATGCACATTATTTTCTGATTCAAAGCCATTATTTATCCGAGAAGATGATTGAGGAAATGAGTGATTTTGGTTATTCATTTTATTCGTGATTATAATGAAAATAAAATGAAGATTTTGGAGGTTGACATTGGGAAACTGAAGAAATTTCTGATGGAATTTACTATTTCGTGACTTATTATTTTTGAGCTATAAGAATCTTTCAATTTGTCATAAGAGAACATTTCGAAGCAGAGTTCAGAACTGAGAATTCTCTCAGCTTTCTGATAACATCAATATCATCCTATAATTTCCCACAAAAACCTCAATAATCGCAATTGTTTCATTAATAATCCTCATTCCACTCAATGAAACATTAAACGGCATCAGTACATAAAAATGAAGTAGATCATTTTTTTCATTTTTTTTTTTTTTTCAAAAATGGAGGGTCGTGATACCTCGCAGGTTTGTTTATCTGTAAAGGATTGCGTGATATAATGAATAAACACAGAGTGAATTAAATACGTGTGACAGTGTGTGTGCGATTGCAATAACGGACTTCACACACAAAATTAACTACACGTACACACGCACTTACATGAACCAGTGCGATACAGATGAATTACTCCGATAGAACTGCAGGCTTACGAGCCTTCTGCTGAGGCTACATTTAGACATCATAAAGGTCATTCCCCATACAGAATTATCAATTCTTTGTGTTCTTTTTCTTCTAACTCATCATTAAAGTAACCAAAATTATTCAATAGTCAAATTGGAGTAAAAACGTTTTTCCTTCATTGATGCATGAGATATAAGATTTATTTACCAAAATAAATTATATTCTAATAAATGATAAATGGCTTGGTAGAATAGGTTTTCCGTAATATATTCGAGTAAAAAACGTATTCGCTCAATCCGACTATTGAATGTTCTCTTCATTAATTCTCTACGCATGAACTAATTGAATAACAAAAAAGGAGCATCTTGTTTAAGAAAGTTTAAATTAGTTTTTCTGCACCAATTCTCTTTAGAGGCATAATGGAGGTTTTGATAATTCAGTGAAAATCTCATTATTTCTTTGCTAATAGCGATCTATAGTAAAAAAACGTTGATAATAAACTCAATCTTACACGCACAGTGTACTACTGACAGGTTCACTAAACAAAAATTGTCGATTCAGCGTTGGATCTTATGATCTTAGTTACGCAATGAAATGAAAAGTTGACGAATTTTAGATATTCAATAAAAACTTCAATAAATATTCATTAAATGTGAGAAAAAATCACTGAATCAACAACAAAGCAACCGGGGTAAATAAGAATAAAGTCTGGGAATAAATGATCAGAAGCTGAGATTTATAATGAACTCCGCGTATATATAATTTTTTCAGTGAAAAAATGTTGGTCGCGGAACACACCGATTGCTCATTGTTTAAAATAAACTTATCAAAAAAAAAAAAAAATTTAATAGACTTAATAGAAAAGAATTTAATAGAATTTGTAGCTTCATCAAAGAATAGGATTTCAATAAAAATTTCTTCCAAAAAGCTAAATTTTGATATTGAATTTTTTCATACGTATTTTAGGGAATCATCTGAAAAAATAATGAATCATCTTACCGCTGGGCTAAGACCACGTGCTTGGCTACCTCCACGTCCTCCCTTAGTACGGAACTTTGTAATTGCCTGTTCAGCGAGGTCTGCTCTCTCTTCGGCTTCCTCGAGCTCCTGTTGTGCCTTGCGGAATTTAGCAAGATTGAGTGCTGCAATTTCCTCAGCCTCCTCGATCTGCCTCTTATATGTCTTGATCTTCTGTTGCAGTTTGTCAACAAGGTCCTGCATGCGCTCGTGGTTCTTGCGGTCCTCATCAGCCTATAAATGATATTAAAGAAAATTATCACCCAATGGTCTCAGGAACCCACTAAAAATGGGGGAAATCACCCATCTTTAGATCTTTTACCTGGAAGCTGAGCTCCTTGATGCGACGCTCGGACTTGCGTAGATTTTTCTGTGCATCAGCGTGTCTCCTTTGTTCACCATCAAGTTCGTTCTCAAGTTCCCTGACACGTTGTTCCAATTTCTGAATGGCCTTCTTGCCACCCTTGAGTGCATTGGCCTCTGCTTCATCCAAACGTACTTGAAGTTCCTTGATCTGTGCCTCAAGTGCTTTGCGTAGTTTCTCCTGTGTCTGAGCGTGATCCTGTTCAGCTCTGAGTTCATCAGCCAATCTAGCAGCATCAACCATTGCCTTCTTCGCTTTTTCCTCGGAGTTCTTGGCCTCATTGAGGAGTTCATCGAGGTCAGACTATAGAAAAATGAAAAACACCGTACAATAACAATTCACACCAATATTAATCATGTCGAGACATTATGAAACTTACGTGAAGAGTCTGTAGTTCAGCCTCCAATTTCCTTTTAGCAGCCGAAATCGATGCGTTCTGGGCACTGATGTCATTAAGTTGTTCGTGGGCATCTGCGCACTCCTGTTCCGCTTGCCTACGGGCACGGTCAGCCTGCTCAAGAAGAGTGCGGCTTTCCTCAAGTTCGTTCTGGAGGGCGTTGGCTCTACGTTCAGAAATTCCAAGAAGCTCGCGAGCCTCATCCCTGGCTCTCTGTTCCTCCTCAAGTGCGGTCTGGACGTCCTTCAGTTGCTGCTGGTATCTCTTAATATTCTTCTGAGCCTCAGCATTAGCTTTGTTAGCATGGTCGAGGGCAATTTCGAGTTCGTTAATGTCAGCCTCGAGCTTTTTCTTCATCCTGAGTGCCTCAGCTTTACCCTTGGCCTCAGCCTCAAGCGATGCTTGCATAGAGTCGAGAGCTCTTTGGTGGTTCTTCCTGGTGTTCTCGAATTCTTCCTCCTTCTCTTGAATGCGACGGTCAATCTCCTGCCTAACCTGGCTAAGTTCAAGCTGAGCTCGGAGCACCTTGTTCTCCTCCTGTTCGAGTGCAGCCTCAGCCTCCTCAAGGGCCGCCTGGAGTTCATCCTTCTCGGCTTCTAGACGTTTCCTGGCCTTCTCAACCTCGTGGATGTTCCTACCACCCTCACCAATCTGGTCAAGTAAATCTTTAACTTCATCAGCGAGATTTTTGTTCTCTCTGCGTACAGCCTCAAGTTGTTCCTGGCTTTCCTCATATGCTCCCTTAAGACGGAACAACTCGGTGGAGTAGTTCCTGCACTCCTTCTGGCTAGCGTCAAGCTCCGCAGCAAGATCATCAACCTTGAGTTTCCATTCTCCAATAATCTTGTCGAATGCCTTCTGCTTCTTCTCAGCGGCATTGGCAATGGCTGTAGCTCTGTCAACCTCGATTTGCAGATCTTCAACTTCAGTTGCAAGACGCTGCTTAGTCTTCTCAAGTGCGATGACCTTCTGGTTGAGGGACTCAATGGTCTCCTCAGCCTCTGCAAGACGAGCTTGCAACTTGCGTTTAGCTTCCTCGAGCTCTTCTGCCCTGGCGACACCCTCCGACTCGTACTTTGAGCGCCACAATTGAGCCTCTGCATTTGCCTTACTCAATTGGCGTTGGAGATCTGCCTTACCCTCGGCTTCCTCCTCTACTTGTTCCCTGATGTTGTCAAGATCGTGCTCCAAATTACGGAACTTGCCAAGAAGTGTAGCACGTTCACGGCCCTCCTCATCAGCAAGACGTTTCGTGTCCTCAAGCTGTGTTGTCAGCGAAATCTTGATCTTTGAGAGCTGAGACACCTGAGACTCAGCCTCTTCCAATTGGCGCAGAAGATCACTGTTTTCAATTGACAGTTTCTTCTTGGCTGCATCGAAATCGTTTACGGTGCGGTTCAATTCCTCGATTTTGCCTTGAGCCTCGTTCAACTGGTGTTGAAGCTGCTTAGCAATCTTCTCTTGGGAAGCCTAAGGATTGGATTGGAAGAGTTAAACTACTGTTTCAGAAAGTTGATGACTTCCATGCAGTTATCATAAGAACATTTGCATTGAAAACGAATTTATTTGAGTTTTCGATGTAGTTTGGTGTGGATTCCGATAAAGGGTTCACTCAGTTGTTCAAGGATTAAACGTGGAAATAAGGATTCGAGGGTTAAACGTTAGATACACAATAGCTGCAAAAGCGTTATTCGTCGATTATTTCATTTGTTCGTTTAATTGTGGCCTTCGCACCGTTTTGACGACATTAGTACTGCTTGAGCATATTTCCTTTTATCTCATTTTTTTACCTTCTCATTACTCAAGTGGTCAACCGATGCGCGAAGGTCATTCAATTCAGTGAAGTACTGAACCTTTTCCTTCTCAATCCTGTTAAATTACAAGAACATATGGGATACATATGGGATACATATGGGATACATGGAATCAAACATTGTTTAATTTCGTTCATTTGGGACTTTGGATATTAGAAATATCTAATTTTTTTCTGCATTTCAATTCTATGACAATCAATTAATATTTTTTTGGTCTGGGAGATTTTATGGTGTGCATGATTACACAGAGGAGAACATACACCTGATGCAGTAGCATCAACGAATAATCTGTACCTTCTCCCTTGCAACAGTATCTACTGCCGCACGAGCGGCATTCATTTCACCATAGACATCGTGCCGGCTTTTTTCCGCTCTAATCAAAAGGGTTATCTTTTTATATGACTGCATAGTGTTTCAATCGTTCGTTAAAAGGATATGAAATTTTGATTTGCAATTGTTTTTATTTTTTTCCGGCAATTAAAAAAAAATTGAAAATAATTGATGTAGTTACGTACCTAGCCTTAAGTTTGTTAAGAGTGTCGATCTGTTCTCCCATCTCAGCTACAGCATCATTGTGCTTTTTCCTGAGACTGGAGAGAGATGATTCATGCTGGATGTTAGCCTCCTCAAGGTCTCTGCGAAGCTTGGCGAGTTCAGCTTCTCTCTTCTTGTTCAGCTCAATCTGGGCAGATGTTGCACCACCAGCCTCCTCCAGACGTTCACCAAGTTCTTCAAGTTCTCTTGCCAAGTCACTACGCTGTTTCTCAGCTTTAGCACGTGCCTGTCTCTCAGCCTCGACTTCCTCCTCAAGTTCCTCAATACGCTGTTGCAATTCCTTGATTTGTTTCTGGAGTTTACCAACAAGTCCTTGCTCATCTTCAAGTTTGGCAGTGAGAGATGATAATTCTTTATCTTTACGTTGAATTGTCTGTTCCAGTTCCTTCTTGTTACGTTCAAGGTCGGCCACGGCTTCCTGGGTCAACTTAAGGTCACCCTCAGTCTTTCTCTTTGCCTTCTCAACATCAGCACTGAAATGAAAAAATAATAATATAAATTTTTCCAATATTTTGGAAGGCTCAATAATGAGAATGATTTAATTTGATGTACCGAGATAATTGGATATTTCGACGGGTCCAACTATAATTTTTTGTTGGTCAATACTCAAAAAAACCACTCACCGGAGTTTCTTCTCGCGCTCAAGTGTATCTTCGAGTTCGTCAAGTGTCTGTTCAAGCTTAACTTTAACTTTGTTGAGGTGATTGACCTTATCTTCAGCGGCTTGGAGTTCCTCAGCAGTCTTCTGGTTGGATTCACCCTGGCTCTTCTTCTCCTTGTTCAATTTGTTGATGAGTTCATCCTGATGGGCAATTTCATCATTCAAATTTCTAATTTGGTGGTCCTTGGTGGCCTTATCCTGCTCGGATTTTTGGATTGCTAATTCCAGATCTTCAACATCTTTCTTGAGCCCGGATACTTCCTGTTCCAATTTCTTCTTATTCTGGAAGAGGTTGTTCCTGGCATCTTCTTCTTGTTGGAGTCTCTCAGTAACATCCTACATAAATTCAGATAAAGGTTAATGTAGGATAAAAGAAGTTCACTAAAATATTTCCAATAATAGAAATACAAATAATTGAGCCAATCATTCTTTTGACTTTTCCCCAATCGATGGAATGGAAAAATATATTGATTACAAGCCCCATTTGTTTTTAGACGAAAAATAATTTGAATGTCCAACACGTTTCTTTATGCCAATTAGTTATGCGCATAGTGACGAAAGTATTTGAAAATGAAGACATTTCTTGATTCACTCTTATCTACCCCCTCATTGGCAGATAACAAGTGTAGTGCACCTGTTCTTCCTCATTTTCTCCACTTAGCCACAGGCAAGAACCACTTAGACAGTTTCCAAGATAGCTTCCAGTGTTGAAAGCCCCTCTTCCAACATAGAAAACTTTTAATAACCTGGAATCTGTACGTGGTTTATATTTAGAAAAAGAAGTAGTGGTGGTATACATGATTCGGGTAGGTTTTATGTGAACTTCAGCAGCCTCTAAATGGTATCGTTTGCCAAATGATGCTTCTGAAATTTTCGGGTCATGTACATTCATCACAAGAAAATTAAAGCGATGAGTCAATTTTGATAGTGTCGCCAGAAAATTGAATTTTATGGCCTCTCTTGATAATTATCTTTATTCAGTGCTTTTAATAGAAAAGGCTTCGTACTCGGTGAAATTTTTTTTTGCCATCTGTGTGACTAATTTAACATCCAGGAACACTAAATTATGTCATGTTAATGCTGTCTGGTGAAATTATCCCGAGACGGGTTAGCAATAGAGAGATGTATTCTGGGCGAAAAAAATTTCGGTCTCATGTAATGAATAGCTTTCGTATTGGGAATTTCTTGTGGGCTCAATTAGATGGTGATTCAGATGACGTTGATTAATTGAACTCTCGAATTCTCAGATATTTGTGGAAATATTTCGGGAGTATGGGGATTGAAACATGAAGCTATTTGACATTTTTCTACACCACTATGAGCTAATTAAATCATCAAGTCCAAACACTTTCGTTCGAGAAAAATCTAAAAAAATGCTGACTCAAGTGAAAAAGTACACACGAAAATTCCACGTCGACTGACCATTAACACAATTATTATCAAGAAATACGTACCAAAAGTTGAGACTCAAGATCTAATTTTTGTGCAGCCAATTTAACAGACTTTTCTTGGTATTCTTGAAGAGATCCAGCCTCACCCTCCAGTTGACGAAGGAGATCGGTCTTTTCAGATAATAATTTGCTGTTCAACACTTCCAATTCTTTACGTGCCTTCTCCTCACGTTCGAATGCCTCTGTTGTAGCACGGCACTTCTCTTGAAGTTCCTGCACAACGGATGCAACAGCAACATTTTCAATTTCCGTTTTTATATTCTCGACACTGGCAACTTCGACATTCTCCATTGTTTAATTAATTTGAAATATTTTCTTCCGTGCACTTAAAAATTTCGAAAAAATTATATAGATCTCCGCTGTTAATTGCTAATACGTTTTCGGTATTAAATAATTTTAAACAATTCGCCGTGATGTCTTTCACTCATTAAACTTCTTGAGAAATTTTGAAATCGTTCCACGAACCGTTGCGTTATGAACAAGGTAGGAAGGAAAGATTAAATTTCGATTGGCGTTCGTAGTAATATTCAGATCGTTCAAAAGTTCGTTTGCAACTGAAACTAAATTTTCCCGAGCTCCAACTTTTTAAATATAAAAAAACTAAAAAGAAAAATTTTCAATTCCTCTCTCTCATAACTACCCCCTCCTTTCGCCCCCACTCTTAAGAATCTTTATATTTGAAAATATTTATATCTCATTGGAGCTTTTAAGCAGGCTCAAGTTGAAGTGGGGAAATGGGGGGAAGGGGTAAGCGTAAAAATAAATTTCCAGTGGTTTGGGGGGAATTCGCGATACAACCTCCAGCTGTTGATGGGTTTGAGCGTTTTCGATCTCCGAGTTTAGCCTTACACCTCATCGTTTCTATTTTTCTGAAATTTTTTTGTTCCTGAAAATGCTAGAGAGGGGATGGAAGGATGGCACAATCGAGGGATCTGCACCCGATTTCTGGCTGGAGGCGTAGGATCAAATTTCAAACGGAAGTATGGAATCGTATGAATGGAGTTTTCATAGTATTTTTGGTGCTATCTGGGTAATCGGATGGAAATAGGCGCGATGGCCTCTGAAAAAATTTTCAATTTCAATTGATACATGTGTCTGTTCTGTCTCGAGATATAAGAGATTGGATTTCCCAATTGAAGTATTTTTTCCCTAAATATACAAGTAATTGAAGAAGTTTGAACTATTTTCACTTCTAAAATCTTTTTTTGTACATCAATTATTTTTTCTCTCTGAGCTTCCAATTATATTCCAAATTACGTCAATAATTCTCTCTTCTCCCGTAACTGCGATCCTTGCAAATTTCACGGAATCTAAATTTAAGCTGATGATTCTCTGATTTTAAATTTAGAATGTACGGCAGTACAAGAAAAAAAAAAGTGGGCGCGATTTTTTCGATACCACGCGCCACTCCAAAGGAATTTCACAGTCATAAATATTATTCTTGTATTTGCGTTTATTATTATTTTTTTTTACTTACGGCCAATTCGTCCTCGATACGGCTGGCGTTGAGGAGTGGTCTGACTTTCTGCCACAGTTTCCACCATGGCCAGGTTCGGAGCTTGAGGTATCTGCGCAAGTTGCGTTGAACAACTTGTAAAGCGAGACGCTGCTCCTGGAGTGCCTTGAAGTCCTTACGTGACAGATAACCACGAGCGTATGCCTGCATCCACGCGGCGATCTTGCTAAGACGCTCATCACGAAGCTCTTCCATCTGACCCAACACTCCAGCGCGGAAGAATACCTAGTATTTCATTTGGGCGTAAAGTACGTCAAATTAATTTGATGCTGATATCTTGGTGATTCGGCAAGGGTGTTGAGAATGAGTACATAACTCGTATCTCCAGAAGAGATTTTCAGAGATTATTGAAGGTTTATTGAGAGAAAAATTAACAAGTCTCGATTGAATCAAAGAAATTATCAGCAAAAATTCGCAAATATAAATAATTTTTTGGTTACCAGTGGTTGACAATTAAATATTGGACGACAGGGAGGGAGCTTTAACACGAGCTACTACTTTATCAGCATGAAAAAATCTTTTACAGAGGTAAGTTCATCGGGAAATATTATCCTTAAGTTATAACGTTGTTATTCTATCATATGACTATTGTATCTAAGAATTGGTTTCTTACCTGTCATTATTGAATTGTCAAAATTAGAAACTAGTATTTAATGTTTCTCCAGAAAAACTTTTTTTTTTTATCGACAGAAAACTACGTAACAGAGTTCCAAATAATAGAGGAATAATATTTCCCGTTTGTGTAGAGAATACAATTTTTTAATACAATTAAATCAATTTTACCAACAAAATTTTTTAATTTTAGGGGACTCCTCAAATATTATTAGATTTCATGTTTTTGTTTTTATTTGAATAATTTTTGACTTGTGATTTTTATTGGTTTAAACAAAACTCATTTGAGCAATTTACAGCTTCGAGGTTGCAATTGAATATTTAATTATGAAAATTCTAGTTTCAAATATTCATGGCATCATTCACCAGTCAGAAAAAAAACCCTATCTCATGGGAATAAAACTCTAGGTAAAGATCACTCCAGGACTAATAGTTCCAGATTTGTAGATTGACTCTACGGGTGTCTTTGCTAAATTTCTAAAAATCTACTTGAAGATCTATTAATATTCTATGCTGCCAGACGGCCAAGAATAAAAATTTTGCTGAAAAAATCCCACGAAAGACTTATTCACTTGTCAGTTCGGTGACTGAAGTTCTATACCTTAACAAGCATTGATAGCAAAACCGACTGATGATCTTGGCTTTGCGGAGATTGAATTTAAAACGCAATAAGAAAATCACACCAAATTATGTAATTACGAAATTAAAGACTTTTCAATTTTTATTTGCTCATATATTGACAACTTCGAATAAGAATTTATTTTTCCAAACTCTATTTTTTCCTTCTCAAAAGTTAAAAGAATATGGAAATTTTCATTAATACGTAACTTTAACAAAAATTATCGATCTATTTAAGATCCACAAGTCAAAATATTTTCTCTCCCTTACAACAATTATCTCAGAAAAAACTGCTCAATCTTAATTTCTAAATTGGCATGTTGTAATTACAATGAAAGCATGAAAGCAACAGGATTAATTAATTTATCTCTATCACTGTTTTAGATAGCTTATTTTGGAAATATGGATAG
The DNA here is from genome assembly GCA_030522845.1 of Psyttalia concolor. Taxonomy (NCBI): domain Eukaryota; kingdom Metazoa; phylum Arthropoda; class Insecta; order Hymenoptera; family Braconidae; genus Psyttalia; species Psyttalia concolor. Next base: position 28,134 of record JAPYZM010000411.1, on the reverse strand, counting down.
TGAAGTGACATGCAGAGGATAAAGGAAGGATCTAAGAGTGATTAAAAATCCCAAATTCAATAAGCAAAAATAAATAAAGTTTCAATTGTGAAACCAGAGGTGTCTTATACCTTGGTAGCTCCCAAACGGTACTGGTCTTGCTCGAGTGAAATTGCATCGAGAATTAGTCCACATGCTTTTTTCGGATCGACTCCATCTTTCACAGCATTTGCGGCCAGAATTTTGTATCTGTTTTTGCATTGTGGTTTTCGTTGGACGATCGGGGATGTAAGAACGGAAAATATTCATGCTTAAGTTTCATTATCCAATTCTCATTGTCTGATCGAGAGTTGGTATTAACTACTTTGGAATTACAAGAACATTTAGCTAGCATAAATGAGAAGAATTAATGCTACAATCAATTAATAAGTAGTTGGCCATTCATAAACGACGAAAATGTTTTTCAGGGGTTTTAGTTCAATAATTTCCAGAGTAGTTAAACAAATAATAATAAGAGACATCAAAGGATTTCATTTCGAACTCTAATCTGTAAATAGCTGTCGTTCGAAAGTGAATCCTCCTGTTATAATTAATCACTAATACTATTTGTCATGAAAATAGTATTTTTAGGATTGGGGCTGGTCCTTGTCTGTCGATGACCTTCGGTATGATTATTTCTGATTAATCACCTGTCACGATCAAGATCATGAAATTCATCGATTTATAAAAATAATAGCTCTTTTGATCAATAGTTCGTGAACAAATAAAACATGAGGAAAAAAAATAATAAACATCTCAGAAAAAGATAATCTTGATCGCAATTCAATCTAACGCTAAAAGCATTCTAGTAATTGCTGAAATAAATGCTGTGAAAACAGGAATAATGACAATTCGATCATGCCTTGGTGTGTCCAAGACGATATTGATCAGGATCAAGACCAGATGCTTCCAATACAGCAGCTGCTGCCTTCTTTGGATCACCACCTGCTGCATCCACTCCAGCTGGTGCCAATATCTTGTACCTAAATTGTGGGATTTCACGCAAAAATAGGGGAAACACGGGTACAAACTGAATTAGTGACGGAATTTTTGAATAATTATACTGCAATAGTTCAAAGTTGAATCGTAATTTCAGTGTTTGCTGCTATGGCAATTGAACTCCTTCCCAATCCATTTCAATCATTTCCTACATAAAAATGGAGTTCTAAGGGTGCAAAAATGGGGGGAGGAGGAGGGCAACAAAAAATATGAAAGAGGGGTCACAGCACGGGTATATACTTCAAATACCTAATTGATCTATTGGGCTTTCGGTTTTCAATATTTCTGAGGTAGGGGTAAATACATGGCTCAACCATTCAACACGAAAATAATGATACAAGGGGCAGAAAGGGTAATTTAACTAGCCTTTGTGTGACCAATCCTATAAAGATCTGGATCAAGCCCGCAATCATCGAAACACTTTTGTGCTGATTTTTTTGGATCTGGTTCCTGTGTCATGGCGACTGGCGACAAGATCATGTAACTATACCAGAAAATCTAGTAAGATTTCTGCTCATTTGGCTATTTATCCTTGGGTTTCAAATTCTTATGGGAAGAAACTAGAAAGATTCTATTGTCTACTATTCTATTTTAATGAAATTGTTCAATAGAATTATTAGAAAGACAAGTTCTAATTTTGGAATATTTGTATTAAAACACTGCAAAAATATGTTGCTTTCAATTTTCGGAAGTTTTTGAATTCCTTCGATACATAAAAAACCTTGCATTCAAAGCAATTTTCCTCAAGAATCGAACCGCACTTGTCACGTGTTGTCATTGTGTTTCTAATAATTCCTATAAATATCTACGGAATCAAAAAATGTAGAACAAATTATTAACGTACCGAAGTTTGAAGTCAGGGTAGTTCATTCTGTTGGGGAAACCTTTACGACAAATACGGATACCCTCAAGTACACCATTACAAGTTAGCTGATGCATGACAAGATGAGAGTCAATGACACCAGGCTGTTTCATTTCATTAGGAATAATACAACGGACGAAGTGAGGCTGTGTAGCTCTTAATGTTGTCATGAGGTTGTTCAGCTGTTCCTTGTATGATGATGATACAGTTGAGAAACCACCTCCCTTCTTACCACGTCCACCTTTAGCATCACCGCCACCACCGCCAGATTGACCTGGATGATCAGCGAAGATTTCAACCAACAATTTGTTGCTTGATTTCTTGAATTGATCGACAACAGTGTCGTTCAACGGATCCTTGTTCTTCTCCAGCCATCCAGTGATGTTGTAGGGTACCTAAAGAGTTCCAAGTGAAAATTAATATGCGAGATTTTAGTGAATTGTTCAATTATGTCTATACCTTGGCAGATTAGTCAATTAGTAGAGTTGAGCAATTCACTAGTAGAATAATTATATTAATAATATATATTTTTGCATCATTTCTCAGTCGTTAAACATTGAGCATTTCAATCTCAATTTTTTGCCATGAAGACAATCGAAAATTCACTGTAGTTAAGATGAAAAAAACTGCCTAGCCGAGGTTTGAAATAATGATTCGAAAAACATCTAGATGATCACTTAGATAGCCATCACTGGTAAGTCTATTTGAAATTGAATGAATCATGAAAAATTTCATTTGACGGCTGAGTAGATTTCGACAAAGAAACATATTTATTTTGATTTAACAGTTTGAGTGACAGATGGAATGTCCAAGGGAAATAATCGATCCTGCAATATCCGAAATGAGAAATTTTTCCCGAGTTTTTATCTTCCACTAGCTTGATACTTACATTACCGGCGTAGTGACCAATTGCGAAGTGAGCAGCCTGTTGACCGGGCTTTGGTGGTTTTGGCTTGAGGAAGTTGGGACTCTTACCAAGATGGTTGTTGTTCAATTTCTCCTCGAATGTCTTATCCGTGGCTTTGGGGAACATAGACTCTTCCTCAAGAATCGAGAGGATACCCATGGGCTAAATGGATGAGAAGACAAGTATTAGATTTGAGACGACAGTCAAATTGCCTAATTATCATTCATTCCCCAAATCCTAACTATTCTATAATTTTATATAGTTTTTTGTTTCCACTTCTTTCTAATTTTAACTTTAATGACATTAATCAATTCCTAAGGATGATTTCTACTAAAAAAAATTAATAAATTAATATTTACATTTGATCAATTATTCTATAGATGACATTAGATATTATCTACTGATAAATTTTTAAAAACTCGATTAATGCTATTTACTAACTCAATATTGAACTAAACTTTGATATTATCTATGTACTTGTATTGGAAAACTAAATATTTACATGGACAATAAATGAATAAACATAGACAGCGTAAAGTAGTCTTGCAAGTGCGTAGTTGACTTGTAAATCGAGGCGAAGCAGTAATGACGGACCAAACGAAAGCAAGCGTTTCATGCAAAAGAGTCAAAAACCGTAACCTACCTTCTCAATTAGATTGATGGTGGCTTGTAAGTCCATACCAAAATCAATAAATGTCCATTTAATACCTTCCCTCTCATATTCCTCTTGTTCAAGTACAAACATAAAGTGATTGAAGTACTGTTGTAATTTTTCGTTCGTAAAGTTGATACAGAGCTGCTCGAAACTGTTTTTCTGTTGTTTTCCCATGCCATCATTGGTTCATGCGTGTTCCACGTATGTAAGACAAAATGCAACACACACACGCAACACAAAATAAAAACGGAATTGACAAATTGGTTTGGGAGATTCCGTAGCATTATAAATCAATGAGTGTGTGAAAAAAATAAGTGCATTTGATGGCAAAAATCTTCCGAACAGGGGATCTCGCAGAGTATTATCTTCCATCTTTATACTAGTAACAACTTATTTTTTACAATTCACTCATGAACAGAAAAGAGACACATTGAACAAATAATTAAAACATTCAGAAGACCTGAAAATACATGATTAGTAGATAAAAAAGACTGGTGAAAATAATCACACTCTGTACAACAAGAGTCTTCATGCTCGTGTAATGAGTACAATTTATTGAAAAATTGTTGGCCTGTTATAATCAGGCACTTTTCATACAGTCCCACTTGTACCTTCTCAATCAAGTCAATGGTTTGTTGAAGGTCCATGCCGAAGTCAATGAATGTCCATTCAATACCCTCACGCTTGTACTCTTCTTGTTCAAGAATGAACATATGGTGATTGAAGAATTGTTGAAGTTTTTCATTCGTGAAGTTGATGCATAGTTGCTCAAAGCTGTTGAACTGTGAGTTGCAGGATTTTGTGTGTGCATAGTAGTTTTTTTTGTGGTTTTGGATTTTATGGAAAAAAAGAAAGGCAAGACAGTTGTCAATTTACTGTTTTATGCCATGTTTATGGTATGGAATTATAAATAGATTAAAAATAAATTGATTATTATTAATATTATCAGGTAAGATGAACATTTGGGGAATGGATCGAATAGTGCAGAGTATCGAATTGATTTCAATTTTAGGGATAGACGAAAAAAAATGTTAAAAATAAGAATTATTTGTTTTGTCAATTGGTCTTTCTTATTCTGAACTTTTTTTTCCACTTATTCCTTTGAAATGTCAATACAATGACCTTGCATGTTCGAGTTTCGTAAATATGGACATATTTTCTGGACCAATGACAGGGAGCTCTGGTGAGGCTACTCTCAGTATGCCCTTTACACGCAAGGAAGTAATGATTTCCTGTAATTCCATATTCCCTTATTCGGAAATCGAGGGTTGCGTAATGAGGTTGGAGGTTGGTGGATAGTTTACGTATTCGGATTTCGGATTATAGGCCGGAATTTCCGAATCGACAGTACGGAAAAAAGAAAAGGATAACAACAACTTCAACTTCAAATACCTTCGACAGAGTGTGAGGAGATGCAAGAGACAAGTGGGCTTGCAGCGTAAATAAAACAGATAACGTAACAAAATTCTCATATTTTGTACGTTCGGAAGATAATCAAGAACAGCAAACAGATAAAATCCCTAGGCACCACTGAGTCAATGTGGTTTTCATTTCGACGATCCTGTTTACTTTTAACTCCCAACAATCGTGTTTTTTTTTCATTGTTTGACGAACTTTGTTCGCTTGTTTTTTGTTCATTATTATAGAATACCTTTTCGATAAGTTCAATACACGCTAGTAAATCCATTCCGAAGTCAATGAATGCCCATTCGATGCCCTCTTTTTTGTACTCCTCTTGTTCGAGTACGAACATATGATGATTGAAGAACTGTTGCAACTTCTCGTTGGTGAAGTTGATACACAGCTGTTCAAAGCCGTTGTACTGTTTCGAGCAAATGCAAACAGGGAATTGCAAAATAAAACTATTGTCAATGACTCATGCTTTTTGTCCTGGAATGTGTAGTACATCTTTAAATAGTTCAGATATTCATGGAGCTAGATTTTCAAAGTTCAAAGTTAAATGCGATTCAGGATGCAATGATGGAGATTGATTTGCGGATGGCTTCTTGAATGTGAGAAAACTAAGTAACAAAATGAAATACAATTTTTTTTATGTTGAAGAGTTTCTTGGAAAAATTTACAAAAACTATTCGTCATATCGATGATTTTCCAAAAAAAAAAATACAAGTGACCAATGAGATCATAAAGATTATAAAAAAACATTCAATTGAAGGAATTACTCAACCGAAAATAATGAAATTTAACCTAGCATGTCGTTTAAGCAATTGCCCTCCTGATAGATAGAACTACACATAGCAATATCTGAAATATTTCGATATATATAAAAACATGTACAAAAAAAATTATAAATCATTGTACAATTGGAGCCAGTGGAGTCATGAAGTAATCCTCTATGAAGAGTTCCCAGTTTCCTTGTGAAAAATTGGTAAGTGGATAAAAAAAATGATGAGCAAAACAGTGGACGATCATGTCAGTAAGAAAAAGCACACGTATCGGCGAAAACTGCATTTTTTTTGTCGCATTTGGGCCACTGATCTTCGATGGCTTGGCTTTTTATAGTTTGCATTGGTTTTTTGTATACCTTCTCAATAAGTTCAATACAGGCAAGGAGATCCATGCCAAAGTCGATGAATGACCATTCAATCCCCTCGCGTGTGTATTCTTCTTGTTCGAGAACAAACATGTGGTGATTGAAGAATTGTTGTAGTTTCTCATTGGTGAAGTTGATGCATAGTTGTTCGAAGCTGTTAAACTGTTCAAACGCCAGTATAATGGTCAAGTCTATACTGTTTCAATATTCATATATATTGTATTTTAGTATTCCTTGTTGTTTTTACAGCAGAATCTGTTCATAGATCCGCTGAAATGTATCGTGCATCTCCAACTTCTTCGGAGATGATGATTGGTATAGATTTCGATGTTATCAGTAAATTATCGAAAAGGATGGAAAGTTACTCAGGCCAAAATTCGTCGCTCCATCAAGTGAAACAACTTTTGCATTTGACATTTTCCTCTATTGTAAAGTCTTTTTAGTATGAAAGGAAGATAGAGAAAGATGTTTAACATTTAAGTTGTCTAATTCGAGAAGATCAACAAATTGCCATAGAACATACTCTAATTTTCTCATCAATATTACATTAAAATACTTGTAATCTAATGTTTATTCGCTATTGTAGTCTGAGAAATGCGAAAAATAAGATTGCAAATATTTCAATAATTGAAGAAAATCGAAGTATCCTTAGATGATAGACCAGAAAAAACTGTAGAAACTACTAAAAAAGAATGCATCTTACTCTCAACGATTTTGTGTTCGCCATTGCCACCATGATCAATGACGTGATTATCATTGTTGAAATATGATAATATTTATGGTTAGCCAGTACTTATAATTCATAAAAAATAATAGCAAAAGTCCACTGTTTTATATGTCCTGTATCTGGAATGGAAATGAATGAGAGTGGTGTATCATATGGAAAATTGGGGGCACACATGACTATTGGATATAATTATCATCGTTGCATATGATAATCTTTGTGATTAGTTGGTATTCTAATCTACCAAAAATAGTTTCAATTGAAACTTAAAAGAATTGGATTGTTTATTTTTAATGTCCTGTATCTGAATGTAAATGGGGAGTAATGGATCATGTGCATATCGGGGACACACAAAATTCTATGTATCTAGAGCATATCATTTGCACATTCTCAGAGGGAGAAAAATCAAACTATTCGAGGAATTTCTAGATGCACTAAGAAAAAATGGGGATACACCAAGTCAAGGGGTGGTTCCGAAAACGGGAATGTGAAAATTCTCTTCAATATAGTATAATGAAGGAGAAAAAGATGATATCGCCCTTGCAAGACCCTCTTCATTAGCCTGTCCAGATGATAAACAATCATAAATCATCTGAGGACTAATTTCGAAGAAGTGGGTACCTTCTCAATAAGTTCGATACAGGCTAGCAAATCCATTCCAAAATCAATGAACTGCCATACGATTCCCTCTTTCTTGTACTCCTCTTGTTCGAGTACAAACATATGATGATTGAAGAATTGTTGAAGTTTTTCATTGGTGAAGTTGATGCAAAGCTGCTCAAAACCGTTGTACTACAGGGATCATTGCAACGAAAGGGACAATTTTAATAAATTCAATAGTAAAATACTTGGCATAAACGGCGGAGAAAAGGCGAAGGATTCCGAGTTCATTAAATATTTTCCTGAAATTAATCATTATCAAGTCAAAGTCCAATTGTGCTCACTTTCACCTACTTCAAATTAGACATTTGTGTTTGCAATCATTCAGAAGATGGTAATAGTGCCAATTTGTCGTATTGCACTCTCAATTCATAGCACATTTCGACTTTCGTCTTATTTTTATAATGATTTTTGTTGTAATGAATTATTAAAATTGAAACTTACGTCGAAAATCTCAAAACCAGCAATATCCAGTACACCGATGAAGTGTTGGCGCTTCTGTTGCGTGTCTAGAGTTTCGTTACACTTCTTGACCAGCCATTTGAAGATTCTGTCGAACATAGCCTTGGACATGGCACCAACGGAGTAGGCAACTTGGTCTTTGTTACGACCCTGAGTCACAAACTCGTTACCGACTTTGATTCTCGGTTTCAACAGATTCTTGTACATGTCTTGGCAGTCGACACCGAGAAGCTTGGCGACACGTTCACCTTCCTACAAAGTGAATGATTGGATCATTTCTCCGTCCCTTTTGCGTATTAAATTTTCTGATTATTATAAATGCGGGAAATTGACATAAAGAAGTGATTATTTTTCTAACTTTGGAAAGTTCTTATTGTAAAACATTGACTACTTTTCCTTCATAATTGGCATTCGGTTTTAACACGTGAATGAATTAATATCGATTCATTTAGAAGTAAATTCGCTGATAATTCACACAGCTTATTCGAAATTGAAGGGGGCGGGGGGTCCTTGAATTTAGGATTACTTACGATATAATTCGTTTATATGCAAACAAACTTCTCATATTAAAAAAATGACTTCGCTTCACCTATTGATCAAGTCACAATTTTGAATCTTTCTAACTACTCGAAATATTTCAAGGAATGATTGACTGAAGATTGCTATATTGGAATACATACCTCTGTACCATCGGCTTCGGCCTGCTCTTCACGACCCCTCTGTTTGAATTTCATTCCACCCATGTGCATGACGGAAGCAGTGATCTTGTAGATATTGTCCTTCTCTTCTTGGGTAAAACCAAGTACGTTGAAGGCTTCCTAAATTCACGAAAAACACATTATTTTACATTATCAAACGCACAAATCATGTTCTATTTGGCGGGATAAAAAAGCTTCTGTGATGGCGGGTTTCAGGTTACACGTTAGTACAGTAACTATTAAACAAATATCGGAAAAGCTGGTGATGGTATTCTTTTTGTCAAGCAGTAAATAGAGCCTTTTCTTGAGCAAAAAGCAGAAGCACAGCTGGTGTTATGTAGCCGCTTCTTCCCTACAATATTATGAAATTATGTAATCTCCATGCAATCATATAATTGTCTCGATTATTTCCTTTATGACGGTGTATCACCTGATGTTATAAATCATTGGATTTTTATGAGAGGTGCCAACGTTTTTGTTTTGGAAATACGGAAGGGCTTTCCGATAGTACTAAAATTGAGAGAAAACATATACAGTGTTAATTCAATCATTTACTGAAGTTCCATATGAACACAAGTACTCGTGTGTTCACAAAAAAGGGGGTAGAACAAGGATCTTGTCAACCTACTCAGGTATTGAGGAGAAGTGGTGTCGGTTATAATCGTCATTGTACTATTGGTTTTTGGAATTTTCAACAACAAATATTGGAGCTGAATGAAAATTTTCAATCATTTCCAAGTATTCTTCTTACAATTTCCAAAAAGATAGTCTTCCTAATTTAGAAACAGCAATACAATCAGGTATTGTGATCTTCAATTTCTGAAGAGTTTGTCTTGAAATATTCTCACGAATGAGACAACAACGAAAAGGGATTAATAAGAATGAGGATGACGCATGATGTGCCGATAGGAGTATCATTGAGAGAGTTGCCGTCGTCCAGAAGGTATAGTTCTACTCGACTGAACGTTATCTAAATTATAAATCAGTGAAAATCCTTTTAATCATCCCTTCAACTCTTTCTCAGACAGAGATAATTTTCAGCAAAAATATAAGAATCAATGGTAGACTTTTCTATTAATCTACCAATGCAAATATAAGAACTCAGCTTCACTATTGGCTTCCATATTGCGTTTCTCATGTTGCCATCCTCATTGGAAGTGATTAAGACTTATTCAAAGTCTTATTCTCAAATGAAATAATGTAATATACTGGAGTAACGATTGGGTCTTCCGTAAATTGGACTTACGTCCGTAAGCAGACACTCTTCACCGTCGTCGACATTTGGAATTGTGATTTTTCCTTGGGCGACGTTGTAATAGTCATAAATGTCATTTGACAAGAGACACATCTCTGTGAATAATTTTTTGTTTCATTAATTAACGTAGAAAAAATAAAGAAAAAAAATATAACGACATATAATATTATTATACGTGGGATACCTGAAAGATATGTCATCGGAATTTTTTTTATCATATTTCTTAACTTAACGATGCTGTAAAGTCCTACTGAAGAGCCATTAGAAAGAGCTTAGACCTGGGGAGCGAGTAGTTTCGGGGAATCCCTACAGTATATTTTCCTCACGAGTGAACAAAATTTTTGTGTGGGAATTCCATTTTTTTCCCGCCCCCCGGTACCAGCGGCGTGAAAGCTGCGCAGCAGCGGGGGGCAGAGTATACTAATCACAAACATGTTCCTCAGGCACTTAATATTCTCTTACAAATAAGATTAAAGTTGATTCAATCATTAATTATTAGATATCGTTACAGGAGAGAATATTAATATTGCTCAATAATTAAGTATATTGTCGGGAATATTTTAAAATCGAAAAAGCTCATCCATTTCCAATACTTTCCGCGATATTCCAAAGTACTTAGATATTTTAAAAAATATTGGAGTAATATAAAGCTTGATTGCAATAATTTCCATGACTAATTTCTTTAGCCTTCTGATGAGCGGACTATTTTTGAAAAATCTGACCACTCAATTATTGAATTGAGGAAACATGCTTTTTTGACATGACGTGGACTTACGTCCGTATCCTCCATCTCTGAGGCATCGTTGACTCCCGGTATTCTTGTCTTACCCTGGCTAATGTAGTAATAGTCCCCGATGCGGTTTGTCAGGAGGCACATTTCTGTATGGCATTTAACTTGATTCGTACTTTGTTTGTTGATTACACAAATTTTCCATGAGTTTTAATTCAATGATAAAATAAATAAATCATGGAAACATTTGAATGAGCCATAATTTCTTTTCTACCAGTGGAAAAGCGGGAAGATCACGACATAATTGAATCTACGGTTATTATACTGCTAACAGTGTAACTGCCGTTGTTGCGCTTCGTTGGTATTAACAATAAAGAGAGCGATAGAAAGAGAGAGAGAGAGAGAAAGAGAAGACAGAAATCAGAGAAATAATAATGAATGTCAGTAAAATTGAAAGAAAGATTTGTGATAAATGGTGACAGTTGGAGACAGACAGGTGTAAATAGGCTACAAAAGAATAAAGAAAGATTATAGAAAAAGAAAAGAGAGAAGGCCTCCTCACAGCGCGTGTCCACCTAGCTGCAAATATGCTTTCAATGAATTAGCATGAACAATCTGCATTTCTATGAATCTTAATTGAAGTAGTGATACAAGCAATCTTATGTATTTTGTAGCAAATTTAAAATAATGAAAAAATATTCGAATGTAGATTCAACGTTTAAATTAAATAAAAGTACTTCTAGTAAATAAAGTTCATTGTAAATATCTCTAGTATCTCGATGTAGCTATTTCCAATCGCATTCCATTTATACATTTCGAAATGTCTTGCAATTGCGTCAGAATTTTTAAACATAACGTTTCGGTCTAATGACGTCAAAACATTAGAATTTGTATACAGATTATTCAGCATTGATTCTTAAATATAGCCACGAATATGTTGAGCTGAAATGATACAGGACGATAGCAGCATAGTACACAGATGAATGAAGGAAATAATAAAACACCAAACAATGATAAATACGTGAAAACGATTGATTCCCGTTCTGTACGGAAATTGTTCACACCTTTTGTGAGATGCATTTTTTGGGATACTAAGGCATGCACTTACGTCTGTAACAAGCAATTCCTCCCCATCGTCCAATCCGGGGATTGTTGTTTTTCCTTGCGATACAAAGTAGTAGTCGTTGACGTTGTTCGATAGCAGTAACATCTCTGCATTGTACCAATGGAAAAGAAAACACATGCATGGCAATAACAAGGATACGACCAGGGGCCATTTTTAGTTATGGCTTTGAGTCTTTGGGGCCTATTGTCTAACTACGAGGCAATCGTCTAATGGGAATCAAGTCAGAAGCGGAATTTTATCAAAAATTATTAATATTTCCTTCAGAATTTTCGAAGATGGAGAAAAATTTTCAAGAACACAATTGCGTGTACAACTTATGTATATTCATTTACTTTAACTTCTACTTTCAGATATAGTTCATGTTTGTAGATAAGGATAGGACAAAGTTGAAATATTTGTGATCTCCAATTAGCAATATTTGTATTTATCAATGAAGGTATTCAGATTTGGAGGTGACAAATCATACCCCTTCGTCCCGCCTTCTCCTGAATTTCTAAAAAAAATTGAGATTCTGTGAGTTGATTAACAATTGATTTCCATGAAAAGGTGAATATTTTTTTATGTGTTTTATTTCAATCTCGAATCCTCTGAAAATACTATACTGATGTCAATTCCTCGTATGGCATTGAGACAAAATGGATACAAGGCGCAAGGCTCACAAAACAATCCCATGAAGTATATCTCCCTGTATTGGCGGTTTGAGGTTGGGATTTGAAAAGAAAATCATAATCACACTCGACTACGAGGGATTCTCGACGAGGCATCTACCGGTTCCGTGAAGAAATGAAGCAGATTCACCAAAATACTTAAAGATAAACTATATATTTGAAGCAAATTATGGATACCTTTGCATTCCAAATAGGAAATACCAATTGACGAAAAAATCGAAGATGAACAGAAAATATGCTTTTCATTATTCTGCGCAAATTCCAAACTAATTGTAATCATACATATCACAATGAATATTTGCATAGTGATGCGAACAAATGTGACTACCGGAAAATTTTTCAACTTCCGCATTGACTCAAAACGTGAAATGTAAATAAACAAATCAATGTCTTATTTAAGTATTGATAACTTGCTTCAAAATGTCCTGTTTACTAGGCAGTGCAACGAAAGAAACGAAAAAAACAACGCAATGAAAATATATCGGCGTCCGAAATCGTCATCGATTCTTACGTCGGTCAGAGAACACTCCTCGCCATCATCAACACCAGGGATGGTCGTTTTTCCCTGTGATACGAAGTAGTAGTCGTTGACGTCGTTGGACAACAGGCACATTTCTATGGAATTTGACATTTTCAATACAGTAAGGAACGTCAACTGATATAACGATAATGAATCTTTGCAGAAATTCGGCTTTCACCTGTAGCTGCCTTAACACGAGAAACTATGGTATATGTACTAAAATTTAAAAAAAAAACCATGGAGATGGCGTACACGGTGATGCCACACTGCGACCTACTCCAGCTGTGGAGAAAATTAAAGAATTATTGAAGATAAAAAAAATGCATTACCCTTGAGGCCTTTGACGGAGCCGGACATCATCTGGTAGAAAATGTGGTAAGAACGCTCTAATGCCTGTTGAGAGATGACACGGGCCTTCTCCAACAGATCTATTATCAATGAAGCAAAGTCGCTAATTATCACACATTTATGGGACTCATTCGACGGCGGCATGGTAAGAGATGAATCAACTCCACATCGAATTTAGTGCTCGATAAATATATTCCGCATTTGAAAGATTGAAGATTTATCATTGATCATGAAATATTAATCCAGATGTTGAGTTGATTTATTTTGTTTGACCACTTGGCTTATGAATTTTAATTAAAAAATGTAAAATACTTACAAGTTTCAATGTCAGCACCGGCCAATTTTCCGGATGGTCCGAAGTGAATACGGATGAACTTACCCTGAATAAGAACAATACTAAATTAACACCATTTTTCAGGTAAGTAAATTTGGCAAAAATTAATAATACCTCTTCCGATTACTCCAAAAAGATTTGAAATGAAGAAAAATATGGAAAACGATATGTAAGGGGAACCCGCATTTCCAAAGTCTAATCAAATTGATGTGCATTCAATTTAAGTACCTCTGTACATTTGATATCGTTCCACGTTTGTATTGTCTTATTTTGCTGTTAATTTTCGGAGTAAATGAGATCGAGGACGTAGTCAACTTACGAAACGTGACGAGTTATCATTACGGACGGTCTTGGCGTTACCGAAGGCCTCGAGTACCGGATTGGTCTGTACGACTTGGTCCTCAAGAGATCCCTTCTTCTTAGCGCCTTCCTCAGGCTTCTTGGTTGAAGCACCGACGGTGGCAAAGTACGCAATTACTTTCTTCGTATTCTCAGTCTTACCAGCTCCAGACTCACCGGTAATCAACATAGACTGATTCTCACTATCTGTTTTGGAATGAAGTTAAAAATTATTACTGATGTACACTGGCTTCAGGTGATTAGTCAGACACTCTTGATAGACTTACTGGTCAACATGTTGACGTAAGCACCGTCAGAGATAGCGAAGATGTGGGGTGGCACTTCGCTACGCCTCTTACCACGGTAGAGCTTGGCACACCTGAATGTGTATACGGGGAATCTCTTGTAAGGGTTGATGGCCACGCAAAAAAGTCCAGAATAGGTCTGCAAAGGAAATTATCATTAATTGTAAGCATTGATACGAATTTTGTAAGATCATTATCTTCATCACAGTAAAAAAAAACACACGTGAGAAACACTTCGGATATGCACTGAGAAAAAAATATAATTCTGCCCATCGAATACTTTTTAGACAACCAAATGCCAGAAATTTACACACAAAATCAAACTTTGGATACTTGTTCGAAGAATATTAAATTGGCAAAATTATTATTTTTTTTTTCAGTGCGCATTATTTTGTTTGTGCAACACCTCAGTCTTGTATGAGGGCACATCTAGAGGAGGAAAGTTTGTGCAACGAATGATGTTCACTATTGTTTATTTTAGAGCGTCGAATTTGCGTTTCTATCGTCGTACGTCTTAGTGAATCATTAAAACACTGTTTGTGTTAATGGTATGACCTGACTATTCACCGAAATAATCACAATTTTATTGTGATTGGATCTGCAAAATTCCGCTCAAATTTTCCTCTACAAAAGCACAAATTAGTCACATGAAAAATAAAATTCAATTAATAAATGAGACTGGACATGTCTGTTGCTCCCAGTTTCCACATAAAAAAACCTATAAAAACATGAGTAATAGATAACGGACGAGCTCTGTAGTGGAGCCTTGATGTCCCTACAACACCAGAAAGACAAAAAACTACATTATTTTCGAATTTTTTCCGGTCTTACGTAGATGAGTTTGTGATAATAACGCTGCTTCAAGTTATGCAGGACAGATGCATCATTGAGGTATGTCAAATTTGACATGTCCTCAGCTTTTTCGTATTTCGGTGGATTGACCTGCTGCAGCTGATCCTTCTTGAAGTCTTTGGTCTATTTTTTCATTCAGGAAAAAAGAAGAAGATAATTAGTATAACTATAATGATGAAACTTACGTAAATCATTTTTGCGTAGTAACGTTGTTTCAGATTGTGCAACACCGATGCCTCATTAAGAAAAGTTAAGTCAGACAGATCTTCAGATTTCTCGAATTTCGGTGGATTAACTTGCGCCAGGGCATCTTTTTTAAATGTTTTTATCTGTTTATCAATTTTGTGAACAGAAAAATAATAATAATTAATTTTGGGCAGCCTCTCTTTGATGGAGCTAAGAATATTTTTGGGATTTGTTTTCTTCATGTTGTTTTTTTCTTTTCTTTTCTTGTCATTTCTTTTCTTTCGTTGGATGCTTTTTGACTTCGGGCTGAGATCCAAAAATACATTGACCCGAGTTTTGTGAAGTTGCCACTGGATATTTATTATTACACCCGGATGGTAGTTGGTTGCGAGTGTGGCTAACAATAGTCGATGAGACGAAACAGTAAATGGGAACCGGGTTTGGTGAACTATTATATAATTGTTCGAGAAAAGATTTATAAGGGAAATTTTACGGTCATTTATGGTTGCTTTGTAATTGTTACAAATAAATCAAGTAAAATGTGATGAACATTACTAAATTGTGGTCAATGATTTCTTACCAGCATCCATAATGAAAATCAGAATTTTCAGAACTTAATCTGTATACGAGTATTCAATTATGGAAATGAATTTTGATGTAAAAAAACACCGAAATCAGTACATGGTACATATTCCTTTAGAAATAATCTGATTGGAACATTCAAGAAATATGGACTTGATTCTAAAATAAACATCTTTAATTTATCCTCTGCGAAGTTGCACTCCCAATGGATTTATTATCGACAAGGCGGTCTATTTACCGGAAGTGGATTGAAAACTTTTTCATGATCATCTTCGTATAATATTTCGAAATTCCAAAATAAGTTGAACCAAACGTTAAGCTTGCGTATGCTCCAATATGGGTTGGCGCACGGCCTGGATAGGGGTTCTCGAAACGCTATTCTGTTCCCGAAATAGTTACGGAGCCAGATACGGTGACGCCGACGCCTCGCGCCTTCTTTTTATATCTATAGTCCATGTTTAGAATATCACGGAGGTACCTCTCCCGTCCTAATTTTCTATTTTTTTTTTTCATTGTTTTTGTCGTTTCACCTTTTTTTATCCTATGAAAAAATTGCAATATACCCAAAAGAACAAATTCAAATTTTCAAGACTTCAGTCAAATTTTTCAAAAACCCCAGTTTTCAATTGATTATCATCTATTTATCTTCTGCAACAAAATTTTTAATCTCTAATTTTCCAAAATATAAAGTCCGGTTTTATTGATTGTACAAAAAAAGTACGACTTTGTGCAAAGCTTTCAACATGAGAATGTTTGTATTTTGCAAACATAATTCGAAAGTATTTTTTATGAACGGCTGATTTATCTTTATGCATTTTCTCCATAATAAATTGTTCCTACTTTGTAAACATTAAATATAATTTCAACCCCCCAATACTATGCCATCATTATTTTGTCAACATACCTCACCAGCTGGTAGAATAACAGAGACAATATCTCCCTTCGTTGCTTTAATTTCTCCAAGAAGATAACCTTCCTTCTCATCCGGTACCCAACAAGCTTTCTTTGCATCGTAGGGTTTAGATTGATCGATTCTCTTCTGTTCCAAGGTAACAAAAAGATAGGGCGTTGGATCGGGATCGTCTCCCTCCTGTACAACTGGTTTCGGCATTTTCGATTTCTCCTATTAACTCCTTTTTATTAAAAAAAAAACAAATCTTCTTTTGTTTTCCGTCTGTTTCTTTCGCAAAGTAGTCGTCAATATTTCGTAGCGTTTGAGGGCTTCGGAGGAGGACCGACTACTTCTGGCGGCACGGTGTGGGCGGCCCTGCACATAAATTTCTTTTTTTTAAATCACAATTTTTGAGATTTCTCCAATAACTTAAATCCTAGTACACTAGCACTTCAATGCACATCCGATGAACTTTGTCCACTCTCACACATTGAAAAATGTCAAATATTGAAAAAAAAATTATAATAACAATTCATAAATTAGAAATTGTCATTGACTCAAATTTATCAGATCCTGTCAGTGATTTTATTTTTTAATTTTTCAAAGTTTTTCTCTTGATTTAGCTGTATTTCAAAGTTAAAATCAGAAAATTAACCGACGTGGTGTCGAACTTACGTTAGAGAGCCGTTCTGTCGGGCAGCAGTTCCGTGCCTCCCAATATAAGCACGTGCAACGTGATCCTGGCTTGTAACGTCTTACCTTATTGGTTAACAGAAATAACCAATGCTATGTTTCGTTACTCAGTGGTCCAATCTACCTTTTTAGGTGGAGTATGATACCACCCGTAAATGTGTGACAGGGGGCAGAAAGCTCGGTCGGTTAGGTTCTACCCGAAACGTTTTACAAACCGTCTAGATGAAAATAGATGGTATGAGTGAGATGGAAAGTCAACGACAACTCAAGGGAGTTCTAATTTATTTTCCATTTCCACGCGATTTATTTATTATTAATATTCTAAGAATCAACTTCGATATATTTGCGATATCGTTGAGTAACGGATGTCTAGATACTTTTGACTATTCAGGGGGGAGGAAGGGAGTGTTGGGTATGGAAAACTCAAAACCTTTTACTTCCCAAATTTTTTTATCATCACCTCATTCGTAAATGTGCAATTATATAAGGCGAACAATTTCAATACACTTAGCGGTTCAAAGCAAACCTTATTGATTAATAGTTGTATAAGTTGCTGTTGATATAAGAAATTGCGGAAAATATCAAAAGCCGAAGAATTTAGTCTTCGCCCGCTGCAGAACCTGATGTTTCCAATTTTTTTTAGATCATTATGTTGTGATAAAATGTATGAAATGATACATAATCGCGGACGTTTACGTTAATTATGACCATGGAACGAATATCTTCGTATAATACGTATTTATATGTAAAAGCTGTCATTCGGAATCAGAGATTTGTCATCAGCGAAATTCTCTTTCCGACTTTATTTACCACGGCAATATCTCAAAAAGCGAATTTTCTCTTTTCTCAGATTATTTCCTGCATTCCTAGTCGATATTTCCTCCTTGAGATATCGTTTTATTACAATTATCAAAATAACATAGCGCTCTATAGTAGAAATATTCGGGACCTTGAATGAAGACGCCGTATTTGCCCCAGAATGCTCGTTGCATTGCGGAACCAATTCGTTCGCCGGATGTTCTGATTTTAGACCACGTGCAAGGAAGGAGACACGTGGGTCTCTACACGCAGCCATAGCTCGAGTGTTTTTCAATGTATGAATTTAAAAAAAATTATTCAAGGGACAAAACATTTATTTCATGAGAATATTGAGTTTCATTGGAAACAAATATTTTCAACATTTCGAGCAGAATGATTTTGTTGGAATGTTTCTATTTTCTACTTTGATGTTGTTACGTGTTTATGATTTTTGGAGGAGGAAATGGTGCCACACAGATGAGTCTAGCTTCTACAGCAAAGGGGAAAAAATAACACAGTGAACAGCAGCCCCGGTAGGCATCTATCCGGGCATCATTCTCAATTTGTTGCTTGACCCTGAATGGCTCTTGTCGTCTTGGCACATCTCGTGTATTGAAATGATGCATGAGAAATGCCCACCACAGGAAAAATTTTATATCATTGAATTTTTTTATGAGGTAGGTCATCAGATTGCTGGCGCACAGTTATCAGAGTTTTAATTGATCGGGTGAGTAATTTGTTATTCTGAGAGAGTGAGACGGGAAATAGAGCGAAGATTTTTCTAGATGCGTAGTCAGGAGTTTTATATGCATTAGGACCTACATAGTAAAATATGCTACAAAAAACTTAGCGTATGTAGTGGAACTATATTTATGAGTTTATCGATAATTCTACTGAAAAATTCAACAGCTTTTATGCAAATGTATTTCATTGTGAATATTAAATAGACTGATGCATTCACAAAATTCGATAAAGGTTGCTATTTCAATACTATTTATTTCACTGAGATATTTTTGTCGAAATTTCCTGTTCTAAATTTATCTTTTCTTTTGGTCAAGTTCTTTAATAAAAACGGTGAATACCGTAATAGATCTCAAAAAACAGTACCATCAGTCGACTAATTTACGGAAGCCCCCCCCCCCCCTGTTTTGGGCGGTCAATCTACTTCTACTCAACATGTATTTCATTTTTCAACAGTTGGGAATTAGTCAGGGGGAATGCGTTCTACATTTTTAAGGTAGGACAGTGGGATTAATGGGTGGAAAGGATTTTCTCGGATAGGTGGGAATTCCTTGTCAATATATTTAGTCCACAAATAACTGAAGAAAACATTCAGATACTTTCAGACCGGCAATGGAACCCGGGACCTTTCAACTACTAGTCGGGTGCTCTTCCTATCTGAGCCATATGATAATTTTTATATGTGAAGGCAATATTTTACGGGTTGATCACCAATATAGAGGAAGATAATTTACATACAAAGTAATTCACTGGATGTCTAATCATGTGCTCTACATAAAGTGTACTATCAGCCAGTAGCTATTGTAACTTGTGGAATGTTACTTGTGAAAAGTCCGAAAAATCCTGGCCAAAGCAATTTGGGCGCCTTACGAACAGTACCGAATTATTTTCCGCAAGCGCTGTAGTGACTTTTCGCGAGTACTGTGATTCCTTTTTGAAAGTACCGAAATCATTTGTTGCAAATATCGAATTCTATTAGAGGTTTTATTATTGGGAGGGAATTTCTTCGTACGAAGGCGGATAAGGAATCGTAAATGGCAAATTCCAAATGAAAAAAAAAAATTCTAGTCAATGAATTTTTTTAAAGTTTTTTTTTATACTTCAGTTATTTAAAGAGACAAAATGATTCATTGGAAAACATGACTATGCTTACGGCAAAAGGCGAGATCCGGGACATAACGACGATTTTGAAAGCCATGATAAATAACAGTGCGGTGAGTTCCAGGACCGGTCCCGGAACTCAGGTGCACGTGTTGTGAGTTGTGAAGTTAGAATTGATCAATGCAATTTTGACACCTACCCAGTGCAGCCTCCAAACTGCCGAAAAAGTTTACGCGCATCGTCTAGCTTCAACTCCACAAAAAGAGGAGTTCTATATTTTTGCGGTCAGACGGGACCGTGGCGGACTTCTAAATGCACTAAGGGGGCGAATGAGGTATGGCCGTAATTTTTAACACCTATCGTTGCGTCTCACATTTCCCGACCAGGAAGCATAACGACCTCTTTTGCGCCAGTTGGGTTCGCGATTAAACATCCACGAATTTTAAGGACAGCGTTTTGGAAGAACCGTCCAAACACGGTATAAAGCTGGTGTCCCCGATCACAACAATGAGAGCTGGTTTTAAAAACAAAATTATAGCCCACCTCTTCTGTCAGAAAAGGCAATCCTACATCGCTCCTGAGGATATTGAGAAAATACCTAATCGAATCGAAACCAGCGTTCAAGGCAAAATTATCTCCATTCACATTTCTGCCGATGGGACTGCTTGTTTTGAATGTAAGCAGGAAGGCCACATCGCAAGGAACTGTCCGATGAGAAGAAATCGTACACAAATCGAGGCAGGACCTTCTTCCCAGTCAATTGCAATCAATACGAATCCCTCCCTTTCATTTGAACTAGTTGACACTCCTAATCCCCCCCAAAACGATTTAACCCTCACTCTGCCTGCTCCCACCTCGGAGAACACATTTATCGCCCCTACGACTTCTAGCAAACTCGGTAAGGGGGCAGCTGTTATCTCAAATGACGACTACCCACCTCTCCTAACACCAATCATCACCCTCAGAAAAGCAATCCCCATGTCTCTCCCTCTCCTCGATTACAAAAACAGCTGCAGGGCAGGATATAATTGTAGATGGGATCCAAGAACGCCAATCGGGAAAATGGATCTCATAGATCTCTGAGCACTAGGGGGCGATTCCGTCCATCAGCACTCCATAATCATGGGTGATTTCAATTCACATCATCCGTCGTGGAATTGCAGAGTTAGTAAACAGGGAGGCGAAAATTTCTATAATGCCATTTCATCGCACGAATACGACGAAACTAGCGAGTCCAATATCGATCTAGTTCTCTCATCCACCTCATTAGCCTGTGACATAGATGTTTCGGTTAAAGACGAGACCTATGGGTCAGATCACTTCCCAGTTCTAACCGCAGTCGCGTTAGAAAAAAATATATATATTAGAAAATCGTTCAAGTTGACATCTGTAAAAACGAAGTGGGACGACATACAAAAATCCCTAACAGATTCCTTCTCTCATACCTTCATTGACTCAAACTTCGACAGCCTTTCCCCCATAAACAAATATTACAAACTCATTAACCACATCTCCGAATGATTTATATCCCATACCGCCCATAGAGTCCAAGTTCCCCCAACCCGTTATCGGAACCCTGTTCACTGGTGGGACGCGGAGTGCCAGAAAGCACGTGACCACCGTGTCGCCACGTATGTCCAGTGGAACTCAAAATCACCTGACGATCATGTTATACACAGGGATACTGTTGCGACAGCCTCGGAGCTTTTTAGGAAAAAAAAGAGTGCTTCACGTCATTTGCGGAAACCATAGCTATCAGACAAAGCGCCACGTACGTTTGGAACACATGTAAGATTTTTAAGAATAATGCGCGAATAGATGAGATGGCAGAGAGCTCCTTCAACTCTTTATGTCCTCCATGGGTACCAACAGATCCCTCATACAGTCCACCCTGTGAACCGAACCGAGACTTGGAGTCTCAATTCACGTATGGTGAATTTAATCTTGCACTAAACTCTCGTAGCAATAAGCCCTCCCCGCGGATTGATGGTCTGGACTGTTTTGCACTAAAGAAACTTCCCCTGAAATGTCATTTAATACCTTTAGACGTATTTAATGAAATGTATTCCACCGGTAACTTTCCCATCGATTGACTGGGGCAATACTTCCTTGTCTCGGCTTACCCCGGGGGTCAGAAACAATGAATTCATATTAGAAATCGAAAGAAACTTTGAAATATTTAATAAGATAAACAACTACCGAAAAATCCTGAAGTTTCAATGGGTTCCCTCTCATACAGGAAATGAGGGCAATGAGGAGGCCGATCGACTAGCTGGGGAAGCTACTGAATCACAACCCAACACTGAAATTAGTATTCCGTTCACAGATTATCGTGAAAAATACAAAAAGGAATCTCTGGACTCTACCTTAGAAAAATGCATCATGGAGGGTTCCAGCGAGTCTGTTAGGGGCAAGAGGAAGGAATTTTTCAGACAATATTACAGGGAGTCTCGGAAACCCGGGTTCCACAACAAAAAACTATCTAGAAAATCTGTGTTTTGGGTCAACCGAGCTAAGTCTAACCACTACCATCTTGCTGTTTCTCTGAAGAGGAAGAACTTCAGAGAATCAGCGGAATGTGAGTGTGGGCACCCAACTGAGGATCTCGATCACGTTTTGTGGGACTGTGCGAGATATGATGTTCCTAGACAAACTATGTTCAACAACTTCGGCAAAAACCATTCTATCCCCCCTACACTAGCGCAAATATTTTGAGAGAACTAGATCCTAAGTGTATAGAAACGATCACCAAATTTCTAAACGATCGTAATGTTAATGTCTAACACTAGTTTATAGCCTAGATACGTATCTTTTTTATTTACTTTAGTCTATTCTTTGTTTTTATTTTGTTGCAAACATAGTTGTATGAACCGACAGGTTTCGAGCTTAAATAATAAAAAAAAAAGATAAAGCACAATATTGTCTTGCAGGATGCAAATATCAGAGAAATAACCGAGAGGGTCTGTAGTACCGGCTACCGACTCACCTTTAGCCTCCCACCACTTATTTCTCACTTTTATCGTCGCTGACGTGGCACGGCCCATCTTTGGTGCAGATTTTCTGACACAGTGCAGTTCACTTCCCAACTTGGAAGCCAGACGCTTGGTTGATGGGACTCATCTATCATCTCCAGGTCGAGTGACAGCAGCTTTCCTCCATCAATTTATTCTATTTGAACGATGACTCTAGTTTCGCCACACTGATTGCCAAGTATTCCACTATGACACGACCAGAAGACACTCCGCATTGAACTATCATCATATACGAACTACACCTGGTGCGTGTATTTCTAACAAGTCCAGACGCCTATATCCTGATAAGCTAAGGCCGCCCACGAAGAGTTTGAAAAGTTGGTGCAGCTTGGCATTACTCGAAGCTTTCATGGACTATGGTATTCGCCTCTAGATTTGATGTACCGAAAGAATCAAGACTGACGTCCTTGCGCGAAGATCGTTGACTGAATGACCGGACCAGTCCAGATTGTTACTCAGTACGATACCTAGAGCATTTTAGTGCTAGTTTACACAGCAGGGGCTGTGTTCTCCACTGTCAAACTTGTACGAGCTTTCAGTCAGATTCCGGTCAACCCGAAGGATGTTGAGAAAATTGTCATTATCATACCGTTCAGGCTCTTCGACTTCACACTCATGACGCTTGAGTTGAAGAATGCAACCCTTACAGTCCAGAGATTCATGGACGAAGTTACTGGTGACCTAGATTTGGTGGTCGTATGCATCAACTACTTGCTCATCGCTTCAGAAGACACTGAGCAACGCGTCCGTCACCTAGAGGCGATTCAAAGCCTTCATAATGCCTACATTAATTAACCTAGAAGTCAATGCTTGGAAAACCTGAAGTTGCTTTCCTAGGTCATTTGATTAGCTCACGTGGAACATCACCATTGCCGGAGAAGGACAAGGCCATAATCGATTTTCCTGAGCCTCACACTATAAAAACACTCTGTCCTTTCCTTGGGACCATAAATTTCTACCAGAAATTTATTCGATATGTAGCAAAAATGCTGCTTTCGTTGAACAACGTCATCTCTGAACGCAATATTATCGGGTCTCGTTCCGTGGACTGGTTGCCTCATGTCGAAAAAGCTTTCGTCATTGCAAGTCGGGCAAATGTCACTGACATCTCCACCAGCGCAGTGGGAGTTGTCCTGCAGCAGAAGACTCATTATGGCTGGCAACCGTTTCCTTTTTTAACCGAACGCTCAACCTGTCAGTTGAAAATCAATTAACATACAATCGGAAGGTACAAGCCATGTGACCATTTACATACATTACAAGCCATTAGTTCACGCATTTCAATAAACCCTCGTCAGAGGAACACTTTGGCAATTCCGTCGACTCGATCCCATTACTCCGTTCACCACGGACATCATCCACGTAGCTGATGAAGACAACATCGTTTCCAATACTCTGTCAAGAATTGAAACCGTCTCCACTGCTGTAACGATGCGTGAAATTACTGAAGCTCAAGCCAGTGATGAAGAAACTCGATGATTTTCTCAACGACCTGACACAGGTCTCCAGCTCCGTCCCATCCGCTTGGAGGATTCTGATAGTGATCTGTGCAATATTTCCACAGCGAAGATTCCACCTGCTGTGCCAACATCACGGAGGGAACGAGTTTTCGACTCCCTACTAGTGTTTCCCGATCACCTTTCGATACACACTGGTATCGATACTTTTTGTCGCAATACTCGATAATTAGGATCGATACTGGCCTGCCGTGATACTAGTTGTATCGATACTTTTGTGGCGGTATCGTTGGAACAATATTTTATCACGGACAAGTGGAAAAAAAATTATAAAGTATTAATAATAATAAACAAAAAAAAATCCTTCGACTACTACGAATATCAAGCAGTTGAAAACCGACTGATAGAATAAATTTATTATTTTTGTCCGGCCAGTTCCTTTTACCACCATCTTGAATACACCAGTCATGTGTTTGCGTGTGTCCACGGAAAGCGGTGGACAGTGGTCAGTCACCGATGTTAAATAATTACAAATAAGTCTAGACATAATTCATCATGTTATCTGAAAAAGCAAGTAAGTAGATTTTTATTTGTCAATTTGATTGCTCTTGCTTCCTACCATTATGGTTTCTTGAACCGTTTTGAACCCCTCAATCATCTCTCTAATGCCGCTCGTACTTTCTTTATGAGTTATAAACGGTGATAAACGGTGACGTGATAAAAATACTGCGGCCTGCGGCCGTTCTTATGGCTGATTTCAGTGCTGAGACTTACGTAACAAGTAGTAGAGTCATTCCAGCGATTTTTGACCTTCGTGAAGATATTGGAGCCTGTGAGAGCAAGACTGAGATTGGTAAAAAGATGAAAACGACTTTTACTCAATGAACTCGACAATCAATTCGCTCGTTGGGATCATAAACCTCTACTATCGATTCCTACTCTCCTGGACCCAAGATTCAAGCGTATATACTTTCGTCCACTCCCATGCTCTCAGGTGTTGAGATTGGTTAATACCTACATGTCTGACAGCCGTGATCAACAAAAGCTCCAACATCCTGATGCTGAAGTAGCTGAGAAAGCGGAAAGCAACGATTTCTGGCAACGTCACCAAGATCGAGTCCAGAAACACAGCAAGTGTTTCAACAATGTGTGTTAGTAACAAGACACCAGAAGTGAACTGCGATCCAATGGCCTACTGGGTCTGTCAGAAGGTGAATTCCCAACGCCTGCCCGCCATTGCAATAAAATATTTATCGACTGTAGCATCTTCGGTTCCTTGTGAAAGGTTTTTTTCACGTGCTTCGAGCATCGTTACGATTAAACGTAATCGCCTGAGCGCAGAACATATTGCACTGATGATTTTCTTCAAATCAGTTGACTACAAAGACTGGTGCCTTACAGAGTCTTAATTTTTAAGCAAAGTATTATTCGAATGAGTTTGTTTTAGTTTCGTTGAGAAAAAAATGATAATTTATTGTTCGTGGAGGAAATGGATATTTGTTGATCAAAATATCTACTAAAATAATTATTCTATGCTACATGTACTTTGAAAAAGACTGAATGTGAATGATATATTTCAAGTTACGTTCATACCTATTTTATTAGTTTCTTCTATTTAATTATAAAAGGAAGATCTCAGAGCGGTCAATTGTTTCCCATCTTCAGAGAAAATGAAAAATAAACGGGCGTAGCCCATTTGACACATGTGATTGTTATTTTCTATATCGCCTTTTCTGCGTTTTTTAAAAGCCAAAAATGAATGCAAAAATTTTTGGCCTGGTCTCATCCAAAAACTTTAGAAAGTATCAAAACTTGGAGTATCGATACTTCCCAAAGGGATACTTTGAGGCATCGATACCTGGCGGTCCATTCCGATACGATACCGAGTATCGATACTTTTCAGGGTATCGGGAAACACTACTCCCTACTGTCGCTAGGACCGCGGGGCACCAGGAAACTAGTGGCTGGGCGCTAGGTTTGGCCATCATTAAATCAATTAGGAGGGGGGGGGGGGGGGCATGTTGACAAATGTTAATTGCGTAAAGCGGAAGTACCTAGAAATATAAAAAGTTAAGCTGACTTCAATATATATGTAGACCTAGTGGCTATGCTCCTATCAAGAGGTTATCGCCAGTGCCTTATTACGATCGTCGAGCGATACACATAGTTCTCGGAAGCCATACCGTTAATAGCTGGAACCACAGAGACTATAGCCCACGCAATCGCCTATATACCACTGGATGGCGCGGTTTGGAGTTCCTGTACGAATGACTTGAGACAGAGCAAGGCAGTTCGCGTCGGAGCTTTTTAAGAATTTGACCAACGGCCTACCTTAACGGACCCGTCGATTCAAATTCGACTGACTGCCGATTCTAAGAATCGAGTGACCCGCTTAGTCGATTGCCATTCGATGCTCGATTGTAATGTCGAGTGTAGTTAGCTTAAACGACTTACAATCAAGTTTCCTGAAAGTCGATTGCGAGTCGATTGAAGCTGGGGAGGGATTTTGCGCGTTTTATGTCGACATAAAAACTTTTTTTTTCTCCCGTGAGAGGGCGTCTGATAGCGTCAAGTATATTAAAGTCAGCATAAGTTTTTATATCTCTGGGTACCTTCTCTCCAGGTAATTTTCATTTGTAACCATGGCCCCCACTCCTAACGGCAAAGGAAAAGGTTATATTGACTACAGTATACGTATATTGCAAAACGCACAAGGCGGATTTTTCAAAGCCATCTTCCATTCGCAAACATCTGGGAGAAAAATAGAACATTAAATATATTGACCGGTTTTTGGTAATTCATGTCTTAAGTGTGAATTATTATTAATTTTATGATTACGGAGCACGCCGATTTTTACGAATTCATCATTTTATACGTGATCTTGTGAATGCCAAAAGGCATCCAGCGAGTCCATGATTGACTGAAACACTGCCTAACGGGGGAAAAAAAAAGTTTTTATGTCGACATAAAACGCGCAGAATCCCTCCCCATCTGTTGGAATCGAGTCTCAATGTGAATTTGATTTCGATTGAAACTATTTCCTTATAATCTGTTTTTAGTCGACTTATACTCGATTCCAACAGATTTCCAACTTGAATCGACTCGCAATCGGCTTTTAGGGAACTTGATTGTAGGTCGTTTAAGCTACCCAGACTCGACATCACAACCGACCAACGATCGAATGATAATCGACTAACCGGGGGCGGGATCTCGAAGGCACTTTAGTGTACTTTCACGTTTCACCGGTAGGCGCTAGACGGAACGGTTTCTCTCTTCCTCTCATTGCATGTGCCTTTGTGTGGCGTTCCAGCCGTTACCACCAGTGAGCCCGCCGGCTGCCGTACCGACAGGGCCACAACAGTGCCGCCAGCGCAAGCAACAATTTACCTACAGGCGCGACGAGGACTGATAGGTCGCGCCAGTAGAACCTAGCCTTAAGGACAGAGTTTACCTCCACAGCTCTGGCAAAAAGCGCCTTTTCGTATCGCGAATGTGATATCGTATAATAAATATTATTTGTGGTTAGTTCATAAATATTACTGGCCTTCTTTACCCGATTCGATTCCCCACACGAATCATTACCCTAAACCCACAAAATTGGTGACCCCGACGTGATCTTCGCGGATTGCGTCACCCTAA